>JAAXCT010002562.1:0-66869 GCA_012490785.1 Eragrostis nindensis | reverse complement strand
ATCGATCAACAAGATCGAGTTGCGTCGCTACAAAGCCTACAATGGTTGGGGGAGGGCGGTAGATGGCCCGGAGGTGGTGATGCAGGCAGGGGAGGTGCTCCAGTGCTGGCATGCAGCCGCAGCGTCTCCCTGGCGCGCTCCCAGCTGGTCCGTTGGTGAGTTTGCGACGAGGCAGAGCGGCGCCACCACACCGTGTGCGCCATCTCGTGCAGCACCGGCGGAGTGGCCCTCGGCGCAGCCGCACAGCCGCTCCATCACGCCCAACGCCAGCTCGCACAACCGCCGCTCGCCGGGGCCGTCGTCGAGGAGCATCTCCACCAGCGCCGCCACCGCGCCGGCGTCCACCGCCTTGACGCAGTTGCGGCCCCACGGCGTGGCGCCCACCAGCACGTGCAGCGCCGCCTTGGACGGCCGGTCGCGGAGCAGCTGCGTGGACTCCCGGAACACCTGCTCCGGGAGGTGCGCCAGCCTGCTGGTGGGCATCGCGGCCGTCGCGTCCGCCAGGAGCTGCGCCGCGCGCTCCCTCTGGACGCGGCGTTGGGCCGCTGCAGAGAGAGAGAGAGAGAGAGAGAGAGAGAGAGAGAGAGAGAGAGAGAGAGACGCGTTCCTCTCCAGCCACTGTTTCTCCGAGAGCTGGAGCGAGGCGATGATCTCCAGCGCCTCGTCGCAGCAGGCCACAGCTTATTATTATTGCTACTACCTGATGAAGAAGACGCGACGGGGACGGCGGCGATGAGTTGCCTGTTCTCGGCCGCCACGTCCCTGAGCTCGCGCAGCTCATCTTGGGTGGCGTTGGCGATGCGGGAGACCAGCGCGGCGACGCGGGCGCGGTCGGTGGGCGGCTTCGGGCTGTGGGTGATCTCGTCGGCGGCGCCGTGGAACTCGCACCAGGCCCGGATGAGCTAGGCGGCGCAGCGTGTGTTGGGCGTGGGCTCGCAGTCCGCCGCCACCGCCTGCTTCGTCAGCGGGCAGGTGCCGCCGCCGGTGAGCAGCCACCCGGCTTGCTCTTCTTGCTCCCCCTCCTCCATTGCTCACAGGCTTGCTCTTCTTGCTCACTTGCTCATTGCTCTCCTCCTCCATTGCTCACCGGCTTGCTCTTCTTGCTCACTTGCTCGACTCCACCTGCTCGCTGCCTCAACACAAGAAGAATGGTGGTCGGTTTTATACGTACAACAACATGATCGAGTGGAGAGGGGCATTCAAATCAAAGACGTGTGCGAGTCCACACGGCGACCAGCAGCAGGTAGCTGCCCCAATATTGAACACGCAGATCTGTACGTAATCAGTCAGTCCATGCTCCGTAGAGTAGCTATATGGTTGGTGCTAGCTTTCTACGATAGAGACGGCTGGATTAAAACTAATTCTTGAAATTGGTCTGCTGGTCGTGTATGGCAGGGTTTTATAATCAAGATTCTACTCTGAAGATTTAATAATAAATACTTCGAAACATATTAAACGGTCCACAACACATATATACGTTCGTTCGTTAGGAGATCGCTGATCGTTTAGTAACATACAAAAAACACTGGACACTAGATTTAATTGAGAGAGGGCGCACAGCGAGCGGAGACCACAGAGATAAGTCAAGCGAGAAGGACAGGTGCAGCCGAAAAAGTTGACGAAACTCTCAGAGGAAATGGCCAATAATGCGAGGTCTCCAACGCCTAGGAGCCCGGTGCGTCGGTCTAGTTAACTTGATTTGTATTTCTCAATGTTTTTGGTCGGCTCCTCTTAGCTTTTTTTTTTTGCGAGGAAAAGAGTGCTTCATTTATATAGGAATAAGATTACAATCCGCCTCAAGTAGCTCCCTAATACAAGCTGGTGCGTCACGATTCCAGACTGCAGAATGCGTGTTGCGAATAGCTAATTGGGCTAATTCATGAGCTACCCTATTACACTCTCTTCCAATCTTCACAAATTTCACCGACGGCAGAATTCGCGCAGTACCTCTTATCTCTTGAAGATCTCAGCACAGCATGACCTATCAGGCAGATCAAACTGAACGGCATTGATCACATAAGCACAGTCAGACTCAACAATTGTCGGCATTCTGATCCATTCGGCTACCAACTGGACTCCTCCTCGCACAGCAATTGCCTCTGCCATCTCCGCTGAAGCGCAGTCGAAGAGGATCTGCCAAGCAGTCAATAAGACCTCACCCTGATGATTCCTCACCACACAACCAATGCTCGCCCTTCCGGTCAGCTCCTGGAAAGCGCCATCCACATTCAGCTTCACCCATTCCCCCGGAGGAGCCCTCCATGAAGCTGTTGCCCTCGCCTCCTTGACCTGCGACTTTCTCCAGCACATCAGAGCTGGTCGTTTCCCTTTCCGATCCTCCTCCTGTTCGTGCCGGATATTCAACAGTGATCTCCAGTAGCTCTCCAGATAACGAGCCGACCCGAAAACCGAAGCCTTCCCGTCCCCAAATACCACATCATTGCGAAGGTGCCATGCTCGCCAGAAAGTGAACATTAGCTGTGCACGCGACTCAGTTGAGAGCTCAGCCAGCAACAGCAGGAACCACTCAGGGCCCGTTCTTCTCAGCATCTCAGGTGGTAGGGACCAGGACTGTCTCAGTTCAGTCATCACGTAGAGCCTTGGCCTTTGGGCACATCACGACAGCATGGAAACAGTCCTCGTCTTCAACCCCACAGATACGGCAGGTAGCCAAAGCTTCCATGTTCCTCTTCTTTCTGTTCTCAAGAGTGCCAACACCATTATTTGCAAGACGCCAGGCAAACATCCTAATTTTGGCCGGGACCGGGGTAGACCAGATATTCTTCCACAATCTCCTCTCTCCATTATTGGCTTCGCTCGACGACCCAACTTTGTTCATGTCCTCCCGTAGAGCCAATCGATAAGCACTCCTGACTGAAAAAATGCCATTCTTCTCATAATGCCATGCTAAATAGTCCTCACACGGCCTCTGCGGTAATCTGATCCGAAGTATCTCCTCAGCATCATGGGGCAGGAACATGTGTCTAATCAGTGCCCGATCCCAATCACGGCCACCATTGGTGATGAGTTGCGACCACCAGCGTAATCTTCCACGATTCCTAGCCCCCGTCACCATTTGTGTAGAATTCCGGGGTATCCAACGATCACGCCATATCCTAACTTTCGATCCATTCCCAATGCGCCAGACAAGGCCCTTCTTCAACAGTTCAAGCCCGTGCTCAATCCCACGCCATGTCGGAGAGACATCTCCAGGGAAAACAGCATCCACCAGTTCGCAGTTTGGATAGTAGCGAGCTTTCAGCACCTGTGCGCATAAGCTATCTGGGTAGAAATAAGCCTCCAAGCTTGACGACTTAACAAACAGCGCCTGGTTGAAGAGGCGCATGTCATGGTAACCAAGACCACCCATGCACTTTGGCAGGATCATCTTGTCCCATGCAATCCAGTGTACCTTCCTGTGATCCTCCTCATCGCCCCACCAAAATCACGGATAAGCTTCGTGTACTCTTCGCAATAGCCCGCTGTCAGCTTGAAAACCCCCATCACAACAGGCTATCATCCGCGAAAAGAAGATGTGAGATCCCCGGAGCTCTCCGACATACCTTTGATGGCGCTCAGTTCTTGCTCCTCCACTGCCCGGTTCAAAATAGTAGAGAGACCATCAGCGACTAAGAGAAGAGATATGGCGAAAGCGGGTCACCTTGGGCAAACCACGTGATGGCGTGAAGGACTCCAACAGGTTGCCATTGAAGCAAACCGAGTAGTTTACAGTGGTAATGCAAGCCATTACCCACTGTACCCATTGTCGACGAAAGCCCAGCTTCTTAAGAGCTCCTTCCAAAAAACACCAGTCAACACGGTCATATGCTTTGGATAAATCCAACTTGTACGCACAAAAATCCATTCTCTCATCCGCACTCCTCTGAATAGCATGTATGCACTCAAAGGCAATAAGAGCATTATCTGTAATCATCCTCCCCGGTATAAAGGCGCTCTGTGTGGAGACACAATATCATGCAGCAGCGGCCCGAGCCTATTTACCATACACTTCGACACCACCTTGTAAATTACATTGCACAAGCTGATAGGACGGAAGTCTTTTAGTTCGTCCGGCTGTTCCTTCTTTGGGATCAAAACATAGAAGTTTTATTCACCCCTGGCGGCATCGGCCCCTCAGCAAAGAATTTTTGTACAGCCCGGATCACTTCATCTCCCAAGACATTCCAATTCTTTTGAAAAAATGAGCCGGAAAGCCGTCCGGCCCAGGGGCTTTCAAAGCACCAATTTGGAACAGGGCAGTACGAATTTCATCTTCACTGACAGGCCCACACAGCGACTCATTCATAGCATCCGTTACCTTTGGCTCAAGCATCTGGATAAGAGGCTCCGGCACCACTGCATCGTCTTTAGTATATAAGTCCTGAAAAAATTTCGTTGCCGTATCCTCCATCTGCTCTTTATTCTCAATATACCTATTATCCTCAGCTTTTAATCTCCGAATCTTATTCTTCTTTGACCTCCAAGTGGCTTTCCGATGGAAAAAATTAGTGTTACGGTCTCCCTCCTTCAACCATTCAATTCTTGCCCTCTGAAGCCACATCATCTCCTCTCTATACAGCAGCTCATCCATGCGGTCATATATCGTTTTATCTCCTGCCGGTTCCCTTGAGCATCCTCTGCAAGCAGATCATCAACCTGCCTCCTTATACCCTCTAGCTCCTTGGTGACAGGTCCGAAATGCTCCTGACTCCAGTTCCGCAACACTTCCATCACAGCGCCTAATTTCTTTGATACATCCCCCAAGTCCGTCGCAGCTCCTTCCCGATCCCAAGCATAGCGAATCGTTTCCGGGAGCGAGTTCTCCCTCTCCCACATAATCTCATAACGTATCATCCGGCGCACCTCCCTAGGCCGCACCTCAATGCCAATCTTCATCAATAACGGGCAATGGTCTGACCGCGACGAAACAAGATGGGTCAGCTGCACATCAGAAAAATGAGACGACCAGGCTGGCGACGCCACAGCACGGCCCAGCCTGACCCGCACATTGCGAGTTCCTTCCTGCTTATTGTTGTACGTCCATGGTAGCCCAGAAAATCCCAAATCATGCAGATCACAATGGGACAGCACTTCCCGAAAATCCATCATCTGTCTCTCCCCCCGTCTGGTCTCCGAAAAATGTTCAAAAGACCACATAGCCTCATTAAAATCACCGATCATGAACCATGGCTTGTCGGACCTTGGCTTTAGTCTACGCAATAACGACCACATCCTCGGCCTATCCTGTAACCTCGGTTCACCATACACAAACGTGCCCCGCCACTGCATCGCCTCCCCCTGACGCCTGATGTGAACATCAAAATGTCTCTCCCCTTGCGACAGCAACTGGACCTCCAAGCAATCATCCCAAAACAAAGCAATACCACCACCCGTTCCATCACCCTTCATTGTGAGGCAATTACGAAGCCCCAACTGCCACTTCAAGTTCCGTACTCGCTCTTCACTTTTTGTCGTGTCTCAGAAAGAAACAAAATCTTGGGGTCATGTGTCCGCACTAGGCAGACAAGATCCTGAACTGTCCGAGGGCGCCCCAACCCTCGGAGTTCCAGCTTAGTAGATTCATTGTTCCTGACGGGGCTCGCCTTGAGCTCCCGTCAGGTTGTCAGCCTCGCACAGCAACGCTGGGTTCTTCTTACTCCTCTTCACCACCTTCCCGCCATCGACATCATCGCTCACCCTCTCCTTCTTTACCAGATCCACATTCAGATCAATATCCATTCCGTTCCTTGCCAATTCTCCTAAAGTCCCCGCCAGGCCCTTATTCGCCAACACACCCCATCCTCCTTAGTATGGGCCATTTGGTGTTGGCTAGTCACACCGCCATCCACTGAGGACTCTGGTAGCATTGCGAAGGAATAGAGACTCGCGGACCACTACTACCATAGCCTTTACTTTTCGCACTATCAACCGGCACAGTCCCGTCTACATTCATATCAGCAACCCCCGTCTCCTCTTAGCTTGCTCGTACTAACCTTGGAGACGTATGCCTTGTACTATTTTGCGTGCTGAATTACTAGGCAACAACGCGAAATTTGCATAGGTAACCTCTCTGTTGACGAACGAGGAGGCATCTTTGACCACAGTTGTTTAGCTTCACCCCCCTCTTGTTCTTTTTTTTAACAAAAAAATGGTACAGTAGGAGACTGGCATGTGGGAAGTAAAAACCAGGCTAGTGTCTGACCTGTGAATTGCATCAATGGTCGTTTCTTGTTCTAGGTGAACTGAACCAAAATAATACAACATATAACCTATCTACCCACTCTTATAATGTATACTCATAAAATCATTTTCATGTGATTTGCCGTAGATATAGCTGGCACGCATTGTGCGCATGTGTGAGACGCACAATCAGTTGAGCAAAATAGTATGTCTTAAGATGTCAACACCGTTCATCAGAGTCTACCCAATTGCAGAAATTAATCTTTCAACGGGAGAGAAGAATCAAAGAAGACGGGCTAGAATAGCGTCAAGTGAACACGACATGACGTGTTCCGGAGAGAAAAGTATGAATAGGACAGGAGAGAGGCCAATGCTTGGGTAAACTGTAGGTCTCGGCTTTGTGGGTTCTAATTTCACTCCTGGCTGTTTAAGTAACGCGAGCTAGGTTTGTTTTGACTTGCCAGATGAGACGAAGCAAAGGGGCTCGCTGTCCATGTCAAACCGCTCGAACGTTCAGGCTAAGACAAACGAAAGGGTAGAAAATTTGGAGGAACGAGGAGATTGAACACGTAGATCGGTAGATGCAAAGCAAGGGTGACTTGATATATACATAAACTTTGTTTATCGATGTGGAGGGAAGTGTGACCCGGGACCTGTTTCTTCTGTTTGACTACTCAGGCATGATGCCCACACCTTGTAGAAATATCGCACAAGTACGTACGAATGGTTGCTACTCTTGCCTATATGACTTGGTTACTTGCCAAAGTGTTAGATATTGCAGGACTGTGAAGCACGGATGACCAAAGAAAAGGAATCAACTATGACAATCCATGCAACGGAGGTAAGAAAAAGGCATGCCGTTTTGATGAAAAATAGCAATGAACTTAAGTAAATGATGAACTGATGAAAACTAATCATCCTTGCACACCTCCACCGTACCTGTTCTTCCCCTAGCAAGGCTCGCAGGATACTAGTCACTACGAGTCGCGGCATACCAGGCCCTCATATCAGGGGCACCATCGAGGTAAACGTTAATCAGGCACTGCATCTGTCGTCCCTCAAACGAGGCAGTCGCTCTCAACCAACCACCCGCTATGCAAGTAAACGGGGCCGATCACCGCACAAACATCTGCGCTAATTATGCTAATTATTTGAATTGTTAGAGGCCACAGAATTTAATCTTTCAGTTTTTTTATTAGTGCTGATGTATAACAACAGTTATTATGGTTTTGCAGTCGATATCGTGACGCGATTCTTATCACCGATTTGATCCAGTCAGTTCGTGCAGCTGACCTGCTCTGGAGCTTAGGACCACGGCGTCTTTGAAAAAGCGATTATCCAACGACCGCAAGTCCCGTTCAATTTAGAAGAGCGCAAGTTTGAATGCTTTTTCCTTGCACGCCGAACAAATACCTCACCTAATCCCTTAAAAATCAACACCCATATAATCGCTCTTGGCGTGAGCGTTACAGCAATGTCGACAGGGCTACAAATTGCAAAACTGGTGCTGCTCTTCCAGGCAATTCACCAGCGATAACCGGCGCAAGATGGCACAGCATCAACATATATATAACTCGCGCATTTCAATGACAATATGACATTCTTGCATATATACTCCCAGCTACTAAGAGTTGCATCAGTGCTAGCTACACCGTAGACGTCGACGTCGTCCACTATACAGATGGCGTGGCTCGCCGTGCTCCTTCTAGTCGCTTACGCAGGGCTGGCCTCCGGCGCCGCCGGCGTCCGCGTCGGCCTTACGCGCATCCACTCCGACCCGCACGTCACGGCGTCGCAGTTCGTCCGCGACGCCCTGCGCCGCGACATCCACCGGAAACGGCCCGGCAGCTCGCGGCGTCCGACGGCGCCACCACGGTGTCCACGCGCACCCGGAAGGACCTGCCCAACGGAGTGGAGTACCTGATGACGCTGTCCATCGGCACGCCGCCGCTGTCGTACCCGGCCATCGCGGACACGGGCAGCGGCCTCATCTGGATGCAGTGCGCGCCCTGCGGCGCCCAGTGCTTCAAGCAGCCGACGCTGCTGTACAACCCGGCAAGCTCAACCATGTTTGGCGTGCTCCCCTGCAACAACTCCCTCAACATGCGCGCGGCGTCGCCGCCGGGGTGCGCGTGCATGAACAACCAGACGTACGGCACCGGGTGTGGACCGCCGGCGTCCAGAGCACGGAGACGTTCCTGTTCGGGTCTGGGGCCGCCGACCAGGCCCGCGTCCCGGGCATCGCCTTCGGGTGCAGCAACGCCAGCAGCGACGACTGGAACGGCTCGGCAGGGCTCGTCGGGCTGGGACGGGGAACCCTGTCGCTCGTGTCGCAGCTCGGCGCCGGCCGCTTCTCCTACTGCCTCACGCCGATCCAGGGCACCAACAGCACCAGCACGCTCCTCCTCAGGCCCTCGGCCGCGCTCAACGGCACCGGCGTCGTCCGCTCCACGCCGTTTGTCACACAACAACTCAGAACACCAGTAAACACTAAAATCAATGTAAAAAAAAATACCTGGAATCACCTATACAGCCGCCACGAGTAACAGAAGGCAGCTACATCATCTCCTTCCTCTTCGTGAGGGTCGGCTACACACACGAGACGAATTACGAGTTGGTAGCCATTCATACATACCAAAAAAGAAAAAAGAAGGCAAAAGCATCAACAAAACGTATAAAAAAAAATTACCAATACACATTGGCCTCGACGCAGACCGCAACGTGCTCGACGTCGCCTTCCGCATGCTCCGCTTCTTCACGCCTCCCGAGCCGCTCGACGACCCCCTCGCCGTCCTCCCGCGCCGCGATCGCCCTCTTCCCCGCCCTCGCGGGCCGCGTCCGGGGAGACGACCACGTCGTCGTGGTCACCGATGCCAGCAGTGTCGTGCCCCTCGTCCTCGCGCCATCCGACCTGTCCATGCCGGACATCGACACTGACAGCCCCGGCTCGCGCCGGGAGACAGAGACGGCATGCTCGCACGCAGGAATTCAGAGAGCAGGGTGCAACGAAGAAGCGAAAGCAAGCAAGCGATGAGCCTGGAAGGAGCGAGAGGAGCAGGCAAGATATAGCTCACACAAATGAAACAGTCAAACACGTCGGACTTCGAGTGTTCAGGAATTGTGGCAAAGGGTTGACAAAAGAAGGTGAAATAGTCAAACATGTTGGATCTCTTCTCCGAGACGTTAGAGTTCCTCCGTGCATCAAAGTCAAACATTGAGGCTAACAGATGAGATAAGCTGCGACCAAACGAACGGCATGAAAAATTTTAGGTGACGCGGCCGCTCGAGCGAAAGCATCCATGTTTCTCTTTTGTTTCTTCACAGGATGCCTCCGCTAGACTTTTCTTTTGGCGAGAGAGAGGTTTTAGCTTTGCTTTTGGTACCACGCCACACCACCATGGACCATGTGACTCAATGATTCTGATCTTCTGTCTCAGAAAAAAAAAGAGATTCCCCTGCGAGACAAAAAGATACCCCATGGTTTGATCTCTCACATTGTTACCAGTACGTTTTTGTTCCCTTTATTTATTTCCCATTTAAACAATTATTAGTGCTTAAGGTGTTTTTTCTCTCGACAAAAAAATAGGCTTCGGTGAGAAAAAGAAAAGGATACCTCTGTTCTAAAATATCGATCATCGGACGTTCCTATGAATGGTACCCAGTTTTAGCTCATGCTACCAAACCTTGAACAGCTTCTGCAGCTTCATTGTATCGAGGCCAGAGTTTGCAAAACCGCGGTAAACCGGACCAGTTTTAGCGAAAACTAGAAAAAAAAAGTCCGGTCTGGTTTACCCGGTAGCCCGGTTTTTTATTTTAAATTTCAAAAAAAAATTGAAAATTTGAAAAAAAAAATTGAAACAAAAAATATGTAAAAAAAAACTAGATCGAATTTGCAGTCCAACGGTGGAAACGAAACACGTAGATTCGATTGTTTGATCTGTCAAAAAAATCCAGCAAGCTTTGTGTTGAAAAGGAAAGGAAAAAAGAAAAAACTTTTTTTAAATCTTTTTTTGAACCCGCAACCTTCATCGATTTTTTAACCTAGCAAACGATCGAATTTGTTGTTGTTGTTGCATCATTATGCTTCAAATTGCATCTAGTTTGTTTACATATTTTTTGTTTAATTTTTTTCAAATTTTCTCTTTTTTTTTCCAGTTTTCCAATTTTGCCTCCGGTTTTACAGGATTGTTGTTCTGCTTACTGGAAATTTAGATATTTTTTAGTTTAACTTTTCTGGTAACCGGACATACCGGTCCGGGCCTGTTTTTTCAGTCGAAATGGTATTGTAAACCTTGATCGAGGCGCATAGATAGGCACCAGTGAGATTTTTCACGGCCATCAGAATACAATGCATAAAAAAACACGGTTTGCTGAGTGATTCCATGAAAATCGATATCAGTAACAAGATGATCACCCTCCTCTTCATTCATGTCTTCTGGTAAGTGAGGCGGAAGCACTCGCCATCAAAAGTCAAGTGGAAGAAGGGGGACGGAATTCTCGCGATGCAAGGAAGTAGGCTAGTAAAAGCAGGGAAAACTCTTGAGGAAATCTCTCTCTCTCTCTCTCTCTCTCTCTCTCTCTCTCTCCCCTCATTTTGATAAGTTTTTGCAATGTGCACCATACTTTTTTACGAAATGTTGTCGAAATATCCGTTGTTAACTGTGGTGAACACCTAAACATCTGATACACCTCTTTAAATTCGAGTGAGCCGGAAGCACTCGCCATCACCGATGAGCGACGAGTGGATGAGATCAGGCAGGCTGTGCCCACTCGCTCGCTGACCGCACGACACCCACCATTGTGCTAGGCATTGGGCTTCAATCTCCATTAATTGTTCCTGGCATGTGGGGGAGGCGGCGCGGCGGGTCGGGATGGCACATGCTCGGGGACAGCGTGCTTCCCGGCGCGGTAGCGCGCAGGGCCAGGAGAGGATGAAGCTGGGTGCGTGAGGCGAGGAGGAAGATGACAGCGCGTTAACAGGCTGAAAGGCCGACTCAAATTGGCACAAACCGCGCGCGGTGTGTGAATTCCGCCAAATTATGCCTTATTGAAGCAAAGCACTAGAGATCTTGATTGCTACTGCCTTTTTTGTCTCAAATTGGTTGTTTTCTTGGTGGATGAGATGAGGCAGGCTAGCAGTCTTGTGCCGGATTTTCAAGTCCTGGTTGCAAGGAGAGCAGAATAGAGCTTGTGCATAATAATTGGCGAAAGGTACGATGCATACCGCAGTGCGGTGCGGCGTACGCAGGTACATTTGCGTAGAGGAATGTACTTGTAAGGTTGAGTCGGGTGACCAATAAAGCTGTGTCTTTCCTCGAAAGAAAATACATACACACATGCACAGCTCCAGTGAACACTGGGCGACGGGGAATCTTGCAAAATGTGGTGAAGTAACATGCATGTGCGTGTAACTAATTCCCTGAACTAATTAAAAGAACACACTCTTGCACAATGACACTAGAAATCGAGGAACACCTTGGGCAGCGTTCCCTGAACTAATTCCCTGAACTAATTAAAAGAACTCTGCTTCATAGGGAGCAGAGAGGACATGGCACTAGCCCGTTGGCGTTGCACTTGGGGCAGCGCTGGAAGCCGCCCACCTCCTCGAGGAATACCTTGCAGCTGCCGGAGCAGTCCTGGCACGGCACGAACCGCACGCTACCGCAGCCGGCGCAGGCCTCCAGCGGGGCCGCCATCTTGCAGCAGGCCTCCAGCGCTCTGGACAGCTCCCCGCTCTCGTGCTTCCGGCGGATCTCCTCGGCGCCGCCCAGGTGCTTGCCATCCGCGAACACCTGCGGGAGCCTGGCCGGCGCGCCGAGCATGGCATGGAGGTCGTCCTTGAACCCCTCGTGCATCCACAGGTCGCGCTCATCGACGTGCACGCCGTAGCCCTGGAGGATGGACTTGGTGGACCGGCAGTCCTCGTACGTCTTGCGGATGGCGCGGAGGCTGGTCACGTACAGCACCACCACCTTACGGGCGGCGCTATCCGGCGTCGACTGCGGTGGCGCCATCTTGGCGAGCTTGGCGTCGCCGTCGATCCGCCGCTGCAACGCTCTCGCCGGCCGCGCGCGCATGATGCCGGGTAACTTGTCGTCGATCCGCTGCTGGAACGCGCGCGCCAGCCGCGCGCGCAAGGTGCCGGGGAACTTGTCGCGCTTCACCTCCTCGTCGCCGGCCGGCCCGTCACGCTCCTTGGCGCCCTCCTCGTCAAGTGCCTTCCGGGCCTTCGCCCGGAAATACCGCGGTGAACAAGTGTTCGGGGCTTGGCGGCGGCTATCGGGAGCACGTTCGCTGCTTGAACGGCTCGCCACGATGTTGGGGAGGACCACCTGCCTGCTCAGGTCCTCGGGGCTAGCACGTCGGATCAGAAAGCGCGGCCGCTTCGGCGGCCCCGCGGTTTGCTTCGCGGAGTTGTTGTTGCGCAGCAAGCCGTCTTCTGTCTCAACCACGACGCTCTTGTCGGCCGTGCAGCTGGGTGCTCCTTGCTCGCGTCGCCCGACACCGCCCGCAGGCAGCTGCTGGTCCCGCTGCTGATGCGCGCGTGCTCCTTCTCCTTCCTCTGAGCATCCGAGCTCCTTTTCTTGTCGTCGTCGGTCCGCCGCTCGGACCCTGGCTCCAGCTCGGCATTTTCACTCCCGCCGCGGCTCACTGCTGTTGGCGAACCGCTGGCGGACTGGGGAAGATTGGGCGCCTTTGCCCAGTCGATGGACTCCTTGCCGCCGAAACTGGCGCTATCGGTGAAGCGGGCGGCGAGCTTGGCGATTTCACGCTCCATCTCCTTGAGCTTCCCCTCCAGCTCCGTGATGCGCGCCTCGTGTAGCCTCCGCTCGAACTCGCCGCCGTGACGTGGACTCTTCGTGCCCTCCTCACAGTCGTCGCCGTCGTGGTCGGACGCGCTGGGGCGGCCGTTGCAGCTGCGCACGTCCGTCCTGACGTCCATCATCACCCTGCTCAGCTCCGCCGCGCTCTTGGAGATCAGCAGCAGGCTCGCGCCCAGCTCCAGGATCACCTTCCACCATGGGCTCCTATCGTGCTCCTTCTTCCCTGCACGACAGAAATGCCATTCAACACCAACGGTAGCAGCCAGCCAGCCAGGCGGCGATCGCCATGAACACACGCACGTACCGGAAAGCGAACTACGCGGCGACTCGCGAGGCTCTGCTCGGCTGCCCGCCACGACCTTCGTCGGCGCGGCCTCCTCCTTTGCGGCGGCGCCGGCGGCCTCCTTGGCCGCGCCGCTGGAGCAGTAGCGGCGAAGATGCAAGTGCCAGCCGAATGCGGACAGTGTCGCCACCGCAGTCTGGAGGGCCCAGACGGTGTTCGTGAACGCAGCGGAGGAGGCTCTGGTCAGGAGGGCGCCGACGGTGCGAGCCATTGTTTTGCCGTGGACTGGAGGAATGTTTCCCGAGGATTAATCCAAGGGTTTTGGTGGTAGAGTATTATATAGGGAGGGCCGGGGAGATGATGCTGGGGAGGGGAGCGAAATCCTTCCTTTATATATATATAGAAAAACAAAAACCTCTCCGCTTTTGCTATAGAAACCTCTCCGTCGACCCAGCTTCCCTTTCTTTTTTCTTTCCTCCGCACGGACCCTCAGCCAAGCTGAAAATTGTCAAGAACCGATTTCTTTCAGAAATGTCAGCATAACACTACTTAGGCATGCACGTGCGCACGTCGGTGACGGTACCGTTTCCGAACGAAAAGAACAAGAATTCAGGAAACGATTATGGAAACACAAATCAAAAATGGAAACAGAAAAAATGAAAACGAAACAAAAGATAATTTTCGATTGAATGAAAGACTTCCATCGAAAATAACTACTAGTCACCGCCGGACCTTTCCTTTACCCTACCGGCCCAAACGGCAACCCCAACTCCCTCATGTGAAAATAATGAACTCGCATGGAAGTAATCACCGTGATTTTGGCCTGGTAGTGATTATCGTGATTTCTATCCAAGTGTAGCACAGCTGCCTGAAGAAAGGCGATAAGAGGAATGACGGAAGCCCGAAAGAGATACGATGTGGGGTCCACGTCGCCTCCCAAAAAATGACTATGTTGCCCTTTGGACCATTTTGTACATCGCCTGGTAGTCAAATGTAAAGGCGGTTGAGGGGTATTTTGGGCATGTCGATAATTCCCTTCGACTACCCTATAAATATTAGCCTACGAGCACTGTAGTGGGGAGGACCATGCTAGTACTCGTGTGCTAGCCCCGCTTCTTCAGTGTTTTGACAATTGACTATTGCGATGATAGTTAATTCCCAACATCGGCGCCCACCGTTTGTGTTCCACGAACATACCACCCGCAATGACACACCAGAAATCCAAAACCAAGCAACAAACCGCCACTTCAGATTCAGCCCCATCGGAGCCAATTGAAGACACCCTACCCCCATCATTGACTTTCTCGGAAGAAGAAATCCGCTGGGCTACCATCAGAAACAAGGAAATCCTCCAAAAAGAAAGAGAAGCGGAAATGGCGGAAGCAAGCAGAATCAACGACAAGCAGGCAGGTAAACAGCCCAGCACCAACCAAAACGCTGTAGAGCAAGACCAGCATTTAGAAACAGTCAGGAAAAGAACGGCGGCCCTTTGTTTCACCAACCCCTTCAACATCGCACACGATGTGGAAGAAGCTGAAACAGAGAGGCAAATGCGAGAGCTCCTGAGCCTTCAAGACCAAGCCAAGAGACTCAGAATGGCGAAGGACAAGAGACTCTTCGAGGACAGATCCAGAGAGCGCGACAAATTGCGACAGCAAATAGATGAAGCAAAAGCAGTCATCATCAACCTACAGAAAGATTTGGAAGAAATGACCAACGCCAGTGGCCAGAACAGCGAAACTCGACAAGATGGCCATCGGCAAAACTCAGCAGATGTGGAATTTGAAAAAGACAGCACGGGCAACCTCAGAAACAGGGCATATCACCGCCAAACTGCCCCAATCATCGGCAGGCCTAACAGAAATTCGCCTTTGTTAGAAGGTCTCCAGTTGCCTCCTTGGCCACCCACCTACAAACCAGTTTCAATCGCCAGATACAACGGGTCAATAGATCCAAGGCAGTTCCTAATGACTTTTGAAGCAGCAATAGCTTCGGTGGGGGGCGACGAAAAAGTACTGGCGAAAACTTTCGTCACCGCACTAGAACATCAGGCATTAGACTGGTACTCAAGATTACCACCCAGGTCAATTTATTCTTGGGAAAATCTGAAGGACAAATTGATGGCCAACTTCCAAGGTTTTCGCAAATCATCGGTATCGGCAAATGAACTGAGAGCATGCTGCCAAGACGAGAAAGAGCCTTTGCAAGATTATTTCCGCAGATTTGTCAAATTAAAAGCCCAGACCTTAGAAGTTACCGACAAAGTGGTGATAGATGCCGCGGTTAACGGCATCCGCGCTGCGCAACATACCTCTCGATGAACCATCCCAAGTCCATCGAGGAATTGTTCGCCGTAATCGACCAATACATCAAAGCAGACAATGATCACAGAAGGAGAATAGAGCAGCAAAACACTCAGCGACAAGCCAAGCGAAATCAATCAAGCTATAAGCAGCAGAGTTGGAATTCATCCAGAAGGCAAAATAGCAGTCAAGAGCAGTCACCGCAATTCATAAACAACGTTGACAATCAGGAGAAAGTCGAAGCGGAAGCCACCCCTGACAGCACTCACCACAGAGGGAGGAACGGTAGTGGTCGCGGAAGAGGCCGAGGGTCATCGCACAATTGGTGAGGCCAAGAACAAAGAAAACCATATTGCATATTCCATGGCCTAGATAAAGGCCACAACTCAAAAGAATGCCCGGAAACTAAAACCACAATGGAAAGAATGAAGGGCCAAGAGATACGCTAGGAGCCACAAAGAATCGTAAACCACACAACCACCCCAACCAATTGGCCAAAACCACCGCCATTTGGTCATCCTTTCCAACACCCATATTACTCAAGCCAGCCATGCCTCACCATATTTCTTCCAAAACAACGCGCCGCCTCCACCGCTGCACATTCAGCCCTTGGCCCCATCCCAGGTCAATCACATACCTCAATTGATGCCACCGCCAATCTCCAACCAATCGCAAGAGTAGTTACCACCACCGCCTATCAGAAAGCCAACCTCAGCACCAAACACTCCAAGCCAAAACCTACCTTCTTATGGAGTCATCCTACCAATCACCGGTGGGTCGTCTTCTGAATTTGAAAGCAAGAATAAGAGAAGGGATTATTTTTGAGCCGTCAACGTGGTATGCAATGGCTCAGTCAAAAAATCACGATGGTCGCATATTCCGATCGCCTTCACTGAAGCAGACCTCAATTTGCGTTGTTATCCACACACTGATGCCATGGTCATACAGGCAAACACGTACAGCTGGACAGTAACGAAAATTCTGGTCGACAATGGCAGCTCCGCCGATATCTTGTTCAAAACAACCTTTGACCAGCTAAAACTGGACCCTTCACTTCTTCAACCCTCAGAATACCCTTTATATGGATTTGGCGGAAGAGAAGTACGAGCCTTGGAAGTCTCCCAGTATCTTTCGAAACCGTCGACAATGCAAGAACAGAGCATATAACTTTTGATGTCGTCGACATGCCCTACCCTTACAATGCAATTTTCGGCCGTGGAATATTGAACACCTTTGAAGCGGTGCTACATAGCGCCTATTTGTGCATGAAAATGCCAGCGCACAAAGAAGTCATCACCATTTTTGGTGACCAATAGGAAGCCAGAAACATCAAAAGGGCAGTCGCCCCGGGTTAGAAGAATGTCCATTACCTGTATGCCCACCCTAGCGTACACGTTCTTCGTCCTGAGAAAGAACAATCACGACAGAACAAACCCACCGCGCTAGAAAAGGAAATGGATAAGGAAGACCCGCCGATTGAGCCAAATGAACAAACTAAGAGGGTCCCGTTAGACGACCAAGTCCCTAGGCAAGAAGTGTTGATAGCAGAAGGAATGCCGAAGGAAGAAGAGAAAGCACTCCTCAGCTTTATGTCTAAAAACAAGGATGTCTTTGCTTGGTCGGCAAATGACCTGCAGGGAGTCAGCAGGAGCGTAATAGAGCACAAACTGAGAATCGACAACAAGGTCAAGCCTAAGAAACAAAAACTCCAAAAAATGTCCGACGATAGAGTGGAAGCAGTCAAAGCTGAAGTACAGCGATTGCTAGATGCCGGGATGATAATAGAGGTCAAATATCCGACCTGGCACGCCAATACGGTACCTGTCAAGAAAAAGAATGGGAAGTCAAGGATGTGCATCAATTTCACAGACCTGAATAAAGCCTATCCAAAGGACGACTTCCCACTCCCTCGGATAGAAAAAATTGTTGATTCAGCGGCGAGCTTCGAGTTGCTGTCATTACTCGACTGTTTCTCGGGGTATCACCAAATATTCATGTATCTCCCCGACGAAGAAAAAACAAGCTTCATCACCCCATTCGGAACATACTGTTTTATCCGAATACTAGAGGGCCTAAAAAACGCAGGCCCAACGTTCTACAGAATGACAAAAGAAGCTTTTGGCGACCAAGTGGACAGGAACTTATCGAGATATGTCGATGACATTGTAGTAAAGAGCGCAAAAAAAGCAGACCACATTAAGGATTTGGCTGAAACTTTCGCCAATATGCGGCATGCCAACCTCATGCTCAATCCAAAAAAGTGTGTTTTCGGAATCAAAAAGGAGAAGTCCTGGGATGTCTAGTATCAATCAAAGGCATTGAGGCCAATCCCGACAAAATAAGTGCGCTCACCAACTTGAAAGAACGACAATCCTTAAAAGATGTGCAGAAGCTCACCGGCAGAATTGCGGCATTGAACAATTTATCTCGAGGTCAGCCGAGCGCAGCCTCCCATTCTTTAAAGTGCTTCGGAATTCCAAAAACTTTGAATGGGGAGCTGAGCAGAAAAGAGCTTTCGAAGAACTCAAAAGTTAATTATCTGAAGGAACTCACCGCTTTTGCATGTCTGAAGCAAAACGAGACACTGCTGATGTACGTTTCTGAATCACATTCAGCAGTTTGTGCTGCACTTGTCCAAGAACAAGAAGTCATGAAAGCAAGCAAGCCAATTAAAGTACAACGACTGGTATATTATGTCTCCGAAGCATTGTCAGGATCCAAGAGATTTTACTCAGAGCTCAAGAAAATAGCGTACGCCGTCATAATGGCGCCAAAGAAGCTCAGGCACTATTTTGAGGCATACAATCAAAGTGCTCACCAACCAGCCTCTCAATGGCATGTTCCGAAACCGAGAAGCATCGGGCAGAATATCTAAGTGGGCGACCGAATTGTCAGAGCATGTGGTCGACTTTGAGGCGCGGAGCGTCGCCAATTCTCAAGTCTTAGCAGACTTTATCGCAGATTGGACTGAACCACCTCATATACTGCGGGACCAGTGTTTGAAGAACCGTGGGAAGTCCAGTGCGACGGTGCCTGTTGCCATCTAGGTGCCGGAGCTTCCGCTATTCTTTTGTCACCATCCAAGATAAAGTTAAGATATGCGGTCAGACTGGATTTTGACCCAGAGACCGACAAGTGCACAAACAATATCACCGAGTACGAAAGCCTATTACTAGCCATCGGGAAATTAAGAGCTCTCGGTGTCAGAAACTTTGTCGCCAAAACCGACTCCAAAGTAATTGCCGGCCACATCGACAAAAGCTACAAAGCCCGCGACCCACATTTTCCAAATACCCTGATCTAGTTCGCAGTCAAGAAAAACACTTCAGGGGTTTCACTTGTCAACACAACGACAGAACGTTGAATTACGAGGCAGACCAACTAGCAAAAGCGGCATAAGAAAGACCCACTGCCACCGGATGTTTTCTTCGAGACATTGACAATCTCGTCGGTAAAGGCAATAGAAAAGGAGCCCAAGCTCATACAGGCAATCCAAAGTGAAGATTGGTGAGCACCAATCATGCCGTACTTGCAGGGGCTTTACGAACCCGAAGATGAGACCCAAGCAAAAAGAATGAAGCAAAAGGCGAGTAACTATATAATAGTCGATGAGTTCCTCTTCAGATACGGCACCTGCATGCCATTGCTGGAGTGCATAAGCGAAAGCAAAGGAATAACACTGCTTCGGGATATCCATGAAGGAATTTGCGGTACCCATATAGGCATTCGCTCTCTCGTCAGCAAGGCATTCAGGCAGGGTTTTTACTGGCCAACGGCATTGAAAAACGCTGAACATACTGTAAGAACATGCGAGACATGCCAAAAATTCGGCAGGAAAATCAATAACCTGGCGCAGTTAACTCAACTCATCGCACTTGTATGGCCACTTCAAAGATGGGGAATTGACCTAGTTGGACCATTACCCACCGCAAAGGAAACTATACCCATTCAGTCGTAGCATTGGACTATTTCACAAAGTTGGTAGAAATCAAACCGCTAATCAATATCTCAGCCCCTGCAGTCAAGAAATTCTTCTGGCAAAACATCATGCTAATACAGCGTCCCAGAAGAAGTCACAGTCGACAACGGGAAACAGTTCGACAGTCAGGAATTTAGCGAATTCTGCCACTCTTTGGGCATCAAGGTGAATTTCGCCTCAGTTTACCACCCGGAATCCAACGGGGCTGTAAAAAATGCGAACAAGCAAATATTCGAAGCAGTCAAGAAGAATCTCCTCGGCCAAAAGAAAGGGAAATGGGTTGAAGAGCTGCCTCGGGTAGTCTGGTCGCATAACACGACAGTATCCAGGACAACCCAATCTCTCTTTTCAGATTGCTGTTCGGGCTGAAGCCGTGACTCCGGAAGAAATTAAGCACCAAAGCCTAAGGGTACGTCATGCAAGCAATACCGGTGAGTACCAAGCAGTAAGCAAGAACATGTCGGAAATGGACAAGGATCAAGCCGCATTAAACTTGGAAAAATACCAAAAAGAGACCAAAAAATCGCGAGATCAAAAGGTAGTGCAGAGAGAATTCAAGCAAGGAGATATGGTGCTTTTAAGAAGCCCGCACACTGAAAACACCAGCAAGCTGAACGAGAAATTGCAAGGCCCATACATCATGCTAAAAAGCAATCGTCCGGGTCATATCATCTGATAGATAGCGAAGGACGTGAGTTGCCGCATTTTTGGAATGTGGACAACCTCAAGAAGTACTACCCTTAGTCGTGTACCAAGGCATGGAGACATGCAGATATAAACGTCCTCATCGCCATTTTTCTTTTCTTTTCCTTTCACATCTATCCCGGGGTACTTTTCCTCACAGGGGGACCCCTTCGCAGGGGGTGAGATTTTTAATGAGACAACGTCTTTGTAACCCTTTATCAATACAACGCAAGTTCCCCAAAATTCAGTGCTACAAGTCGATGCGATTTCGAAGGGGGACGCGTCACGGAGACCACCACCAGCTCGCGGAAGTCGAAGGGCTGGCCCGTTCCGCGCCTCACAGAGGGTCCCCCTCGGGGGGGGGGGGGGGGGGGGAGAGCGCTAGCCGCCATCGCCGAAATCCTCGGGTGCGATTCCTGTTCCGGCCCGTTCCCTTCCGTGGTAAGGAGGACCAAGGGCTCGGGTTACACAGGACTCGACCTCGGGGTGACGATGGCGAGCCACGCTCCGACTAGTCCTCTCGGGTGCGACTACGGGTCTGGCTTGAGACACCTCCCTGCTTGGGAGGCACGCGGCCGCCAGGTAAAAACTTGGCCCGACGCGGGGCACCATCAACTTCATCTTCATCTCCCGAGGACACGACCACGATCTCGGGGAGACCGAGGGCCCATGGCCCGACCCCAGGGGGCAGCACTGCAAGAGGGATAGCGTCGACCGCAGCCGAGATGTCTTACGAACCTTGGGGTTGGGAGGTACTGGGATCAGACTCTGGAGCGGAATGGCGACAAGAAGTGGGGAGAGGAGCACCGTTGGCACCCTGCCGGTCGGGCGGGGCACGAACGGAGTGTTTCTTTCTGCTGGCCATGGCGGGGGAAGATGAGCTCAAATGAATAAGGAACCTGCCCTTTTATAGGTGAAGCGCGGGGACCGGAAGATTCGAGGATGCGTCGATGGCCGCGAAAGCCTGCCAAAGCGGGCTCGGATAGCGGAGGCCTGACAAGATTCCCGAACCGCCGAGTTCCATGCGAGAAACAGACAGCCGAGAAAGAATCTCACGAGCCAACAGTATCCCTATGACGGCCCTACCACCGAGGCACGGGTCCGGACAGGGAAGAATGCACGAGGAGTCGCTCGAACTCAGCCCGGGAGCAAGTAACTCACTTCCTCCCAGGCTCGGGGGCTACACCCGGCGAGTGCGCTCGCGCGCACCCACCGGAAACCTTGTGCAGAGCCAGCGAGGCTCGCAACACAAGCACCAGGAATCGCTCGAAGTCCAGCTTGGTAGCAAGTGATCCACTTCCTCCCAGGCTCGGGGGCTACACCCGGCGGGTGCGCTCGCGCGCACCCACCGAAAAACTTGCACGGAGCCAACAAGGCGCCATCCAGCGACGAAATGGAGTGAAAGTTCCGCGGACACCGCAAAGCGCTCTCCGTGGGACTCGGGGGCTACTGTCGGATACCTAATTTAAGGTATCCGCGGATTAGACCCTAATCTCCCCCAAATCAAAGGCGACGCGCCTAAATTCCGAAGGTCGAAGAGCCCAGCACCGCCGCAGGCCGTAACGATAAGTCCGGAGGCCTCCGGGCCCCGCGGGGTCGCACTCCGGACAAGGCAGCCATCAGCACGGACGACTTCCCCTCGCACGGGGCGCCACGTGGTAGCCTCCCCGACCCACCAGGGGTCCGCCCGACCCCCAGAGGGTCGGACGAAAAACCCGCGTCGCTCGACCCCGGACGTCCGACTCAAACGGGTCGGGGCGCAGTCGGACGAGGGCGGCGCGGAGGACGGTTGGATGGCATTAACTCCACGCCCAAGTGGAGGCACTTTTGCCCACTCCGTGATGAGGGCCACCGACCACGCATGTCCCACAGGGACGTTTGACAGCGGTCGGGCGGCCTCGCACGTATCAACAGTCCCGAACGGGGACGGTGTTGGTATTTCTTACACCAAACAGAAAACACCACCTTAGGCTGGTTAGGCCTAGAGTGAATATTCCCGGTTCGGCGCCAGAAATACCTGGGGTTAAGTTACTTGCTTAGGATACATAATAATCCACAACTAGCAACTAGTGCCAGAAATGTATTATTAGTATTTAATCATAAAAGATAATCCGCAAGCGCACGGATAACCCGTTGTAGCATTTCACCCGAGAGTATTCCAGGGTATCGTTATTTATATTTTCCCAAAGGAAGACGTGGTTGACAAGTGTGTACTTATACTCATGGTGTTACAAATGATAGATCATAACCAATATCCAAATACAGGGGTAAGGCAATGTATGGATAGAGGATAGTGCGACACACACAGCAGGCATTTCCACTCTCTGATAAAAGGCGAGAGGCGGCTCTAGGCTAGACTAAGGTTAAGTAAGAAGAACTGCTACTCCTAATGTACATCGTCAAGTAGCGTGCGTAGCATCTACCTATAGCCTAAGCTGCACACAAGCCAAGACTAAGCTGTTCTACTGCCAAGCCATCATCGGGAGATCCAGCGATCAGAGTCTGCCCCAATCTCCGGACATTTCATATATACTCCTACGCCATACCCGAACGTGGAGGATTACAAGGGACGGACAGGGCTGTCACTACCTGCCGCCTACCTCTACAAACCGTGGGGCACGAACACGCATCCAAGGGTGGAAAGGAAGTCCTAGCACCATGCTAGCGTAACTAACCACAACTCTAGATCCCTCGAGGCACCTCGCAAGGCGATAAACCTAGAGCACTCTTGCAAGACAATGGACCCGATGACTAAGCAAAAGGAACAACTAGGTCTAGCAAGCGATTACTTAGACAAAGGATTAAAGCTAGCACTACGTTAAGCATAGGCGTTCGTCGCTCAAGAACGAGCGACGAACGATGAACGATGAAGAACGATCATCGTTAACCGATGATCGAGTATGAACGAACGACGAACGAACGATGAACGATCATGAACGAACATCGATGAACGATGAACGAACGATGAACGAACATGAACGAACGAAGAACGTTCATCCAAGATCAAGGATGAACGATGAACTAGCATAAGCACATAACTACTACAAGAACGATGATATTCCATTGATAAAGAAATAAGTCTTACAAAGAGAGTAAAAGGATACAAGGGAATATACCCCAAACTCTCCAAGGGACTTGGGAGCCAAAAGGGCAGCCCAACTACTCAGCCTAAGCCTAACTAGAGAGCCCCTAGCTCTGGATGTGTGGAGGAGGGAATGAGCCTCTTGTGTTGTGTGTCCTCCAAGGGGAGGGGGTACCCCTTTATTTATAGCCCTCAAAGGCGGTGGAATTGAGGCAGTTCCGTAGGTCGGTGGCATTGATTGCAGGTGGAACCGACCTTCTGAAGTCGGTTGCAAACCGCCTTAGAAAGATGGACCCAGGGGCCTCCCTGTCAGGTCGGCCGACCTAGGGTTGGGGGTCGGCCGACCTGGCCCTGGCCCCCCCTGGGCTGGGCTTTGGCAGGTTGGCTCCCCTCGGCCTTTTAGCCTCTTTTCCAGGTGCGTGGCCTCAGTTGATATTCTGGGTGATTCTGGGCCTTTAATCCTTGAATTATATTCCCGCGGCGAGCGTCGTTTGATGGACGTGTTAGAATTGTCGCCTTGGGCCTTGTTTACACCTGGAAATCCCTGTTTTCCACCTGCACATCCAAATCTAGAGGTACACGTGGAAATAGGTTATTTGATAACAAAATGCAAGTAACAAGTGTTAGTTCTTCCTTATTTATAGAGCTAATTGACGGTCAAAAACTGGGTCTAAGGACCGTCAACAACTCTCCCAAGCTGTCCTCCTTGCTCGTCCCGAGCAAGAAGTAGGACTTAGGATGTTGATCAGGAGTTGCTACAATGTTTCATATCTCATAGGTACCATGCACACAACAAAATACTCTCCTTTGAGTTGAAAAAGTTGGCATGGCAACTCACCCTTTACCTTACTCCTTATGGGGCGTATGGCTTTTTCCTTGTCTTGGGCGGTTGAGAGATAGAACGGTTATAACAGAGCACCATTCACTTGTCCATTGTTTGACTTTTATTTTCCGGAGGTTTTCAAAAGTTTTGAAATAAAAGCAAAGTTCCTCAAATGATGCTCTCGAATCGCTCAATAAGTGTATATTCCTCACCAAGGCATTATTGTGTTGCCTCTTTGTCATCCTACTTCTAAGGCTTGTATGTGGAGCTCAAGGTAGGGATGTTATGAGGCATACTTGCATCACACATATTGCTGAACCAAAAGAGTGGATCCATGGAGAATGCAAGTCATACAACCTTGATCAAGATGTGCATGTGTGTATATGGTGGTGGTGAGGTGGAAGAACTATACTCCTTTTTATTTGTTTCCTCTCTCTCTTTTTTTTTGAATTTTTTTTTTTTTAAGAGGAGATCATGGCTATCTTTCTTTCTTTCTTTTTCTCAATATTTTTCTTTCTTTCCCCATTTTTTTTCATCATGCTCTACTTTTGTATGAGCAGGGGATTATTCTTTTTCTTTCTTTTGCATAGCCATGTCTCCGATGATGAATTTTGAGAGAGAGGTAACAATGAATTTTAGGAGTATTTATTTTGGTGGAAAGTGTGGTGGTATTGCTTAACTTCCAGTGTAGAAGTTTAGCATGCGAAGTGGAGTGTACGTGATCTTGATCAATGAGAGTATGACAAGCTTCTCACTAGGGTCACACAATTTTGATAAAGCTCAATGCAATGACAAGCAGCATATGTGTAAGGGTTTGCAATGTAAGAACAACATATGGCTTTGGTGGGAATTTTGATCATTGAGGAACTTTATCATTTTTTTGTATTTTGTAAAATAAAACTCCGGAAGTCAAGTCGTACTTTGAACAAGATCATAGCAGCCCTATTTGTACCATATCATATCTCACAACAACTTAGACTTAGATCAAGCACTATGCAGCCCACAAGTTTCAAGTTCTAGGTAAGCATAAGCCAAAAGTCTCAAAACTTGGGAGAGCACTAAGTTGTGACTAGGTACAAACAAGAGATAAAACAGAGCAACTATTCATCATCTCAACATAAGGAAGGCTAAACACTCATACTCGCATATGAAGAGAAACTACGAAAAACAAGAAACCACACTAAAGACTATTTTTGTTCTTTTTAGTTTTGTCATTTTTATTTTATTTTCAGTTTTATCATTTTTTTGGTATTTTTCATGAGAGGTGCAAGAACAAGCAAACAAAAGAAACGAAAGATACAAGTTGCGATACATGATACCTTAGCGGGGGGTATGGCATCCCCCCCCAAGCTTGTTCTTGCTCATGGGTGATGTCGAGGATCGAACCCGGTGTGGCGAAAGTAAGCCAACATATCGGCTTGGCCCTGCTGCGTCATGTTGGTGAGGTTGGTGAGCTGGGCATTTGTGTTTTCTTGCCACTGATGGGTCTGCAGGACGTGTTGGTTGAGAGTGTACTCAACGTCCTCTCCTCGAGTCTCAATGCGTCCCATTTGCTCGGTGAGCGCATTCATTTGCTGCTCGAGATATGGATCACGAGCTGCAGACGAACGTCGCCCACCAGCCCGTGGTGAGTAGGACGTCGAATCGGAGGAGATTTCCTCCCATTGCGCGCGGGGGTGGTGCGTCCATTGGGCTTGGCCCGCACCCTGCTGCGACGAGCCGCCGACCTCAAATGGTGGTGGAGTGGTGTATCCACCGGGACCATACCCGGCGTGACCGTAGCTTGGCGCATATGCATAGGCCATGGGCTGCGGTGCGGGTATCTCGGTGTCGGCGGTCGGCTCCGGCCTGCGCGTCCTCCTGCGAGAAGAAGTACTTCTGCGTGCAGCCTCCTCTTTTTCTAGAGGTGTGGTTAGATTTTTACAGCCATACAAGCGAAGTTCCCGGTTAGGTAACGGGAATTCATTTGTATAACCGACATAGTAAAATATGAGAGAATTATTCGGACCATGCTTAAGTGTATGACCTTGAATAAGATAATCCTCGGTGATAAGAGAGCGGGGTGTATCAAGATAAGCAACATTAGCATCATGCAAAGCACCAACACCCGCAGCAATACGTGTAATCAGCGAGGTGCACTCAATCGGTCCAGTCATTCTAAAATTTTCTAGCCACTGAGAAATCATGGACATGACAGGAGCAATCTTTATTTTCTCAACCATAGCATAAAGAATTTTCAGATCATCCTCGCGCACAATCCTAATATCACTTCTAGGAAACAAGGTAATGCCAAGCCACATGTGCAACAAGCGCAAGGTAGGATGATGAATGTGATTAGTTCGGGGTTTCTCACAAGTAGGAGATGCAGAAATTCTTTGCCAAAAAGCTAACTTTGAGTAACCCGGGATCGAACTATCAACATCAATGGTGCAGCGAGAATTAAAGCCGAGGCATTGACTAAGGATTTTCCATGTCAAATGATATTCCTCCCGGAAAAACCGAAAGGTAATACCGTCATCTACCACGCGTAGGGTGCATAAAAACTGTAGTGTAAGTAAGCGGGAACCCTGCTCATCTACACTTGCAAACTTATCCCACCCTATTGCTTTAAATACTCGAGAAAATTCAGCATCCATACCAATCTTTTGCAGCAGTTCCGTATCAAATGCTCGCGTAGGAGCAAATGTACGGAGTCGGAGAGCTTCGTAGGCGCCCATCTCTTCGTCGCCCACCAAGTCAAGGTCGGTGTCGACGAGAAGACGATGCTCGGTGTTGGCTTGTTCCTCCGTTGCGGCTTCATGTTGAGGGCTTGACACTTGCTCGGTGGTGGTGCGGGCGCGAGTGCGAGGTCGAGATGAACCCGAGCCCGTGCTCCCGGACCGGAGCAGCGAGGCGAAGGCCTTGCCAGCGCGCTTCATGCTGCAGCGAGGTCGAGCAAGAGCGCAAGAACGAAAACTCCGAACGGGTTATGAGAGTGAAAACCAATCGATGAAGCCGTCGGTGTTCTTGCAAGCGAGAAAACACAACTCGGAAAACCAAACCAAATTAAAACTGAAAAGCAAACCAAAGGAGAAATGTTTTTGCAGAATTTTTGAGGCAAGAACTCAATGAGCACAAAGGAAAACTTGAGAGCAATGGAGTGAAGAGTGTTGAAGAGTGGAAATGAGAGTGTGAGAGGGAGAGAGCAATGGCCGGCCACCCCCATCTTATACACGGCCATAGTAGCCGTTTTTGAACGTTAGGAGGTGCATGTGACCGTTGGAGCAAAGGTAGGAGGGAGCCGTTGCTCCCATGGGTCGGCCGACCTGATCGGTGGGGTCGGCCGACCCCCTCTGGGGCCCACCTGCTTCCCTCTTCGGCCCATAGCCCCCAACAGCCATATTGATGATGACCATGGTTGCTATGTCCAGAAACTCCTCAAAATTATTTGCTCAAAAAGATTTCCAAATAAAAAGTTGCCTCGAATTCAAAATTTTTTTCGAAAAATTCAAGAATTGACGTGTTGATGAAAAATTTCAACATGCAAAAATATTTTTGGCTTTTCCATGATGATACAAGGGTGGTCCAAAAATTTCATCCAAAGATGAGTCATTTTGAACGCAAAAGTGTTTTTGAAAATTTTGATTTTTAAATGCATGACGAGGGAAAAATTCAAATATGCTGGCGGAAAAATCCAAATAAATTTTTGGTGGAGGAAATAAATATGCAAAGTGGTTTGGAAAGAAATCCAAATGCAAAAGTGGTGGAAAAAATTCAAAAAGAAAAGAATCAAACCGAATGATAATGCCGGTTTTCCTGGCGGCCAGGGCCGTGTCGTTTAAAGTTTGACGGGCTAAGACTTCTCCAACGGGTTTAGCTTGGTGGCGCGGACCCGATCCTTGGAGATGAGGATGTAGAGGGCTGCGCCTTGACTTGCCACACTTGTTTCACCTTTGGTGGTGTAGGTGGCTTCTCGGACTTTGGGACGGGTTTCTTGGCCCATAATCCCGGCCTCGTGGTCGCAGGTTTCTTTGGTTGAAACTGCGATGGATTTTCAATCTTTGCCAAATTCTTCCATAGAGCAATGAGGCTGTCCGTTTTCCTGGCTGTCACTTCAACTTCTTGAATGTTGGAGGTGTTTGGCCCATACTTGACCTTGATCATCGAGCATTGTTCTTTCCGAGGTTGGAACTCGAACTTCTCCTCCTTCCCATTGATGTAGAGGCGAATTTCTCCAACTCCAACATCAATTTGGGCCTTTGTGGTGCTAAGGAAGGGACGTCCCAAGATGAGGGGCGTTTCCTTGTCAATATCCATGTCAAGCACCACAAAGTTCACCGGAACGGTGTGGCCTCTTATGAATACCGGCACATCCTCCGCAATCC
This sequence comes from Eragrostis nindensis, assembly GCA_012490785.1. Lineage (NCBI taxonomy): Eukaryota > Viridiplantae > Streptophyta > Magnoliopsida > Poales > Poaceae > Eragrostis > Eragrostis nindensis. The sequence goes on along the minus strand of JAAXCT010002562.1, from coordinate 38,347 downwards.
CCATTGGAAAGCGAAAGGATGAGTCGGCCAATTGTAGCCGCATTGCTGTTGGTGTGAGGAATCTGTACTTTAATTGCTCGAAGATTGCCTTGGGCATAATGCTCACGCTGGCCCCAAGGTCACACAGTGCATAGTCGAAGTGGAATCTCTTGATTGCACAAGAGATTACTGGAAAGCCTGGATCAGATTTTATTGTAGAAGGTTCTCCTCTTATTTGCCTGTTCTCCCCTGCATGGTTAGTCCTACGAGAGAACATTTCTCCTCTCGTAGTGATAACATTAGCTTTTTCAATGGGAGATTCTGGTTGCCCAGGAATCTGCCCTGATTTAGCAGAAGGAACAAGAGCAGCAAGCTGAGCTAACTGAGTTTCTATCATTTTATTAAAGCTCAACTGATTTTTGAAAGCGGAAGAAAGACCTTCTATTTTTGAATTTAAACTTTCTAAACTTTGATCATTGGCAGCAAGCTTTTTGTTGATTGATTCGTTGATTTTAGCTTGGCCATAAACCAAATCTTTCAAAGACGGCTGATTATTATTAAAACTAGAGAAATTATTACCTCCTTGATAAGATTGGCGGTTTTGGTTAAAACCTTGACCTCCACTTGGACGATACCCATTGTTGTTGTTCATGTAGAATGCTTCTTCATGGATATGGTCGGGGCAATCCTTCCCCATATGGCCAGTGTTGCCACATTCCTCACACGTGATGCGTGAGTCAAGTGAACGAACACTACCATGCGTGTTGAAGTCGTCCAAGCGCTTCATGACGAGGTCGAGCTTGGCGGACAATAAGTCCACCTCCTTGATAGGGTGTATGCCTTTAGAGCGTGGTTGGAGACGTTCATCGCTCCACCCTTGATTGGAGACCATCTTCTCAATAAGTTCTTTAGCTTGAGCAACGGTCATTGAGAAGAAGGCTCCTCCAGCAGCGGCATCCATATGTCCACGGGTTGTTGGTGTCAACCCGTTGTAGAAATGTTGAAGAATGAGCCATTCTTCCATCCCGTGGTGTGGGCAGGCGGATATGTAATCTTGGAGCCTATCCCATGCCTCGGCGATGGTTTCATTGTTGGCTTGCTGGAAGCTTGATATTCTTCCACGAAGGGCATTGGTTTTACCCAACGGGAAAAACTTTGCGAGGAACGCGGTAGAACAGCGGTCCCAAGTGTCAATGCTAGCACGATTGGCGTAGAACCATTGTTTCGCCTTCCCAAGGAGGGAGAGGGGAAACAAACGAAGTCTGATAGCATCTTGGTTGACTCCGGCGGTTGCCGATGTGTTGCATATCTCAAGGAATTGCTGAAGATGAGTGTTGGCGTCCTCCGTGGCCTTTCCACAAAAGGGAATGGCCTGCACCATAGTGATTAGGCTTGATTTGACTGTAAACTCTGCGTCACCGGCGTTGACATTGGGCCCAACAGGAACATTGGCAACGGAGGGAGCAGAGTAGTCACGGAGGGTCCTTTGATCAGCCATGTCAATAAGTGATGATGGTGCGGATGATGTGGGTTCGTCTGTCGGAAGTGTTGCTTGTGAGGGAGAGTCGACGCGGGGTCGGACTTTCCTTACAAGCGACTCTGGATTATCAACGAAGTTTTCCGGCAAGTTGAATCCACGCATACACTATCCTGTTTTCACATCAAAGAGAGAAAACAGATCAAGGTTAGCCTGTAATGGAAATGGTTAAATCACATCAAGTGTAATCATGAGTAATCATTGTATACACTTGTCAACAATTGTCTTCCCCGGCAACGGCGCCAGAAATGCTTGTTGGTATTTCTTACACCAAACAGAAAACACCACCTTAGGCTGGTTAGGCCTAGAGTGAATATTCCCGGTTCGGCGCCAGAAATACCTGGGGTTAAGTTACTTGCTTAGGATACATAATAATCCACAACTAGCAACTAGTGCCAGAAATGTATTATTAGTATTTAATCATAAAAGATAATCCGCAAGCGCACGGATAACCCGTTGTAGCATTTCACCCGAGAGTATTCCAGGGTATCGTTATTTATATTTTCCCAAAGGAAGACGTGGTTGACAAGTGTGTACTTATACTCATGGTGTTACAAATGATAGATCATAACCAATATCCAAATACAGGGGTAAGGCAATGTATGGATAGAGGATAGTGCGACACACACAGCAGGCATTTCCACTCTCTGATAAAAGGCGAGAGGCGGCTCTAGGCTAGACTAAGGTTAAGTAAGAAGAACTGCTACTCCTAATGTACATCGTCAAGTAGCGTGCGTAGCATCTACCTATAGCCTAAGCTGCACACAAGCCAAGACTAAGCTGTTCTACTGCCAAGCCATCATCGGGAGATCCAGCGATCAGAGTCTGCCCCAATCTCCGGACATTTCATATATACTCCTACGCCATACCCGAACGTGGAGGATTACAAGGGACGGACAGGGCTGTCACTACCTGCCGCCTACCTCTACAAACCGTGGGGCACGAACACGCATCCAAGGGTGGAAAGGAAGCCCTAGCACCATGCTAGCGTAACTAACCACAACTCTAGATCCCTCGAGGCACCTCGCAAGGCGATAAACCTAGAGCACTCTTGCAAGACAATGGACCCGATGACTAAGCAAAAGGAACAACTAGGTCTAGCAAGCGATTACTTAGACAAAGGATCAAAGCTAGCACTACGTTAAGCATAGGCGTTCGTCGCTCAAGAACGAGCGACGAACGATGAACGATGAAGAACGATCATCGTTAACCGATGATCGAGTATGAACGAACGACGAACGAACGATGAACGATCATGAACGAACATCGATGAACGATGAACGAACGATGAACGAACATGAACGAACGAAGAACGTTCATCCAAGATCAAGGATGAACAATGAACTAGCATAAGCACATAACTACTACAAGAACGATGATATTCCATTGATAAAGAAATAAGTCTTACAAAGAGAGTAAAAGGATACAAGGGAATATACCCCAAACTCTCCAAGGGACTTGGGAGCCAAAAGGGCAGCCCAACTACTCAGCCTAAGCCTAACTAGAGAGCCCCTAGCTCTGGATGTGTGGAGGAGGGAATGAGCCTCTTGTGTTGTGTGTCCTCCAAGGGGAGGGGGTACCCCTTTATTTATAGCCCTCAAAGGCGGTGGAATTGAGGCGGTTCCGTAGGTCGGTGGCATTGATTGCAGGTGGAACCGACCTTCTGAAGTCGGTTGCAAACCGCCTTAGAAAGATGGACCCAGGGGGCCTCCCTGTCAGGTCGGCCGACCTAGGGTTGGGGGTCGGCCGACCTGGCCCTGGCCCCCCCTGGGCTGGGCTTTGGCAGGTTGGCTCCCCTCGGCCTTTTAGCCTCTTTTCCAGGTGCGTGGCCTCAGTTGATATTCTGGGTGATTCTGGGCCTTTAATCCTTGAATTATATTCCCGCGGCGAGCGTCGTTTGATGGACGTGTTGGAATTGTCGCCTTGGGCCTTGTTTACACCTGGAAATCCCTGTTTTCCACCTGCACATCCAAATCTAGAGGTACACGTGGAAATAGGTTATTTGATAACAAAATGCAAGTAACAAGTGTTAGTTCTTCCTTATTTATAGAGCTAATTGACGGTCAAAAACTGGGTCTAAGGACCGTCAACAGACGGACAGGGTCAGCATAGTTATCAACAGTGGTCAACAGGACCCGGACGGGATGGCCACGACTAGACTGCTGCCGACGTCATCGTCCTCGCCCGCGGAAGGAGGCGGCGGGAAAGGAGGAGCCCGCGTTCCCCGCCTCTGGCTTGGACGAGAAGCCATCGCTCACAGCACTCATCACTAGTTTTATTTTTTCCCCTTTCCTCTACTGTACAGCCCGTCTCCTCTCGACCGGATAAAAGAGGAGATGGACTAGGGCAAGAGGACCCCGCCCAATTCATTCAGTTCCATTCTCACTCTCACTCACACACACGCAAACACCAACACTTAGAGACTTGGGAGCTCCTCCCTCTCTCGCCAAGCTTATAACCCCTATTACGAGCAATCCAAATCGAACCATCGTGCTGGACGTAGGGCATCGTTGCCTGAACCAGGATAAACCACCGTATCAATTCCACCCATCGAAGCCGATCCGTGCGCGTAGTAAAAATTTACTCGTCGGCCGGTTTCACAACGCCGACACTTACCTACCGCCATTTCTAGCAGCAGGTGCAGACTCCGCCCCCAATCTTGATCTGTGAGATGCAGAGATAACATTAAGCTCGTCCCCAGACCTATCACCCTGATCATCATCCATCGTCTTTCCGGTTTGTACCACGCAAGACATCGTTCTGAGCAAAAAGGATGTCAGCAAACGCGACGACGCTAAGGAGTCATCATAATGGCGCGTCTCGAAGAACGCAATGTTTTGAAAATCGTGTCGTTTCAGTACTAATCCATGATCCATCTTTTTTCTTTTTCCTTTTTCAGGGGGTGACATTCGATATTCGGCGACCGCTCCAAGAATCGCGGGATCGAGCCACCACGAGCAACCCTCACTCGCGAAGGGCTGATGTTGGGGAATGACGCCAATATAAATGACGACGGCTCCCGGAGTCACCGCTATTTCTCACCATCGGCGCGTCCGGAGCCGCCTGAAGAAATGGCGGTATCCCTGGGGCGAAAAGGCGACAAAAGGAATGACAGAAGCCCGAAAGAGATACGATGTGGGGTCCATGTCGCCTCCCAAGAAATAACTATGTTGGCCTTTGGACCATTTTGTACATCGCCTGGTAGTCAAATGTAAAAGCGGTTGAGGGGTATTTTGGGCATGTCGATAATTCTCCTCGACTACCCTGTAAATATTAGCCCACGGGCACTGTAATGGGGAGAACCATGTTAATACCCGTGTGCTAGGCCCGCTTCTTCAGTGTTTGGACAATTGACTATTGCAATATAGTTAATTCCCAACATCACCTTTCACCATGGGCGCTAAAGCAAATCAACGCGATCACCAGGAAGTGTGTCGTGCCGTGGCCAGCAGTTACGCGTCCGACGAGTTTGGGAGGCCTGGGTGTGCCCGACCTTCACTTGACGGGGATTGCGCTGCGTCTTCGATGGATGTGGCTGAAAAAAACCGACCAACATAGAGCATGGTCGGCGTTGAACATCAAATCAGACCCGGTGGTAGAAGCTTTCTTCCGTTCCTCCGTAACAATAGCGGTTGGCAAAGGAAACAAAGCTCGCTTCTGGATCGATGGCGAGTCGGTCGCGGCGGTTGTGCCGAATGTCCTACCGACAGTTGGGCCAAGGGTGGCCAAAGTCGAGAACGATGGAGCAAGCGATGACCACCAACCATTGGACCAGAGATGTAGAGTAGCAGGTTTGTCTATCCCGGTTCTCATGGGAATGGTTCGTCTGCATAGCCGGCTTTTGAACTTTCAGTTGAGGTTGGACCTTGAAGACAAGTTCATATGGAGATGGACGGTGAGTGGACAATACACGGCGAAATCAGCTTATCTGATGTTACAGCAAGGCGGGACAACGCTTGATGGCGCTAAGCTGCTGTGGAGGACCCACTTAGAGGAGCGTGAGGGAACAAACCACGACCATACAGACATTCCAACATACACCATAGTACCGCACAAACAAACAGCGAAGCTTCGCTGCCCCGGCCTTGCTCCCACCACCAAGCCCATCCAACGCACACACGACGAACTGGCCTACCGCACGCAGAGCCCAAACCAGCACCGGGTTCAAAGGTTACCTGGTCGATTACGTTAGGTCGTTAAGCGTCACCATCCGTGTCAGCTCTGATCAGAGTTCCTGAAAGCAACAGTGACCCATCATGACTTTTGCAGTACGAACCCCATGTTGTGATGACTCTGATGACTAGGGCTGCTAATGGGGCGGGTTGAAACGGGTTGTACGGGGTGGGTTCTCATATGGGTTTATTTTGGATGAATGAAAATGGATTTTACTAGCTAATGGTTCGAGGTGGATTAGATTTATCATAAATACGGGTTGAGTGGGTTGAGGCGGGTTGAAATGGATTCTAGCTATATGTGATACTCACGTCAAAAGTTGGACCTAAAGTTAAAAACTTTATGTTCACATCTTAATTTTTCGTCGAAATCGACTAAAATTTGTTTAAACTTACTCATTATGACCGTCAACTACTTCATCCAAATCTGTACAACTATATCTATACGTGGGACAGAAGCCGAACCCTAAACTAAAGCTTCGCGTTCACACCTTATTTTTTCATCGAAATTGACTAAAATTTGTTTAAACTAATTTACTATGACCGTCATCTGCTTCATGCAAATTGGTGCAGCAATATCTATATGTAGGATCCACGTCAGGAGCCGTACTCTAAAACTAAAACTTTGCGTTCACATCTAAAAATTTAATCGAAATCGACTAAAATTTTTAGAGATGAGTCAGTACGACGGTTAGCTACTTTGTGCAAATCAGTATGGTTATATCTATATGTGGGACCCACATCAAGAGTCGGACCCTAAAACTAAAACTCCACGTTCACACCTAAATTTTTTACCCAAATCGATTAAAATTTTTAGAGATGACTTAGTATGACGGCCATCTACTTTGTGCAAATTTTATAAGCCTAGATCAACTTGTGGGTCCCACATATAGGTGTATAAGCTTGGGCCCAGAGTCAGAGCCAACGTCCAGCATATGTGCAACCATTCATGAACCCATGGGCATAAACCCGTGACAAACCCATGTGTTAAATCCATCAAAAAAAAAGATCCTATTTTGCAAAGTCTCAAGAAGATGTCCATGTTTAGAGTTAAGGTCCAAAATAGGTCCGATTTTGCAAATGCCCTGTAAATTATTTCATTGAGAAATTGATTCTAATCTTGACAGTTTGGTTGAAATCAAATCGAATGGAGCTTATATTATTTGAATCAGAGAACATATACAATTCGAAAGAAAAACAAGAGAAAGATACAAGTCTAACAAGCTACTATTCCGTCGGTAGAGCATGACGGCAAAGCGGGCACGCGCGACTGTTTGACAACCAAGTTTTTAGACACTTGTCATGGAACTTGTGCAAGCATGGCATTATTGCGAGGATCTTTCCTTTCTTGTAAGCCTTCATGCAGATGGTACAACTATCGTCCGCTCCCGATCCATCATCGTACTCTTCTTTCTTGAGACCCGCAATTGCCTTGGAACACGCAGGAACGCCACGGAAGACGTGCGTGTCATTTAACACGTCCGGGAGCTCCGGAAAGTGCCAAATGTCATCACCCCCGAAGCCATCATTGCTGTGCGTGTGGCTGAACAGCTGCGGGAAGTGCCACGGCTGCATGTCATCACCGAGCTCGAGCTGGTCTAGCGAGTGGTTTTGCCCGCTGTCAACCGATTCGAACTGCCTGATCTCATCATCGAGTTCGAGCTGGTCTACCCAGTGGTTTTGCCAACTATCAAGAGGTTCTTCCATTGGATTGGCTTCTACGTCCGACATCTCGCGGCGGAGGCGGGAGGAGGCGGTGGAGGCGGGGTTGTTTAGCTTTGCCTGGATTGGGTGTGGCGGGTGAGCATAGGAGGACGGGATATATGAACACAATTTACGTCACCGAGTCGGAATCAGTTTTTCCGCAAATCTTTCCATTTTTTTCGTAACCGATACCTGATCCAATTCGAGTCGGATCGCGCCAGCGAACGAGTTTGGGGAGAGCACATTCCGCTCAGCAATTTCCACGGTTCCACCCGAATCTCTGTCGCCTCTCCTCACTCCCTCTCACCATGCTGCCGTCGCACCTCAACGGCCACTCCCCTCTCGCGCGCCGCCGCCCGCGCCTCTCGGCGGCCTCCCCGCCCGCGGAGGTGGGGACGGCGTCTGCGGCGGCTACGCTGGAGGAGCAGGACCGCATCTACTTCCAGTCCTACTCCCACATCGGCATCCACGAGGTCATGATCAAGGTAAGCCACCACGCCGAAGCCCGCATTCACACCAGCGCCCGATTGAATCCCTTGTCCGGCCAGATCCTAAAACCTTTAAACCCTAAGAAGCTCACCATATTGCCTTTAGTGCTGTGTTTCGAATTCGATTTGTGATCTGGAGAAATAGCGCGTGTAATAACGTTTCGTTTTGGCAGGACCGCGTCAGGACCGATGCTTACCGCACAGCGATCATGCACCATCGGAAATTCATCGAGGGGAAGGTAAAACTGCTGGCCTGAACTGCTCTAGTGTTTGGACATGACGGATGAGGTCTCAATTTTGTGACTGGTTCCAAAATTGTGCAGGTGGTGATGGATGTGGGGTGTGGGACTGGAATACTCTCAGTTTTCTGTGCCCGTGCTGGTGCAAAACGAGTAAGATACGAGAACCTTCTGGTGAAACATCTGGCTATTTTAGAAGCGTTGTCTGTACGCTGGAGAATGTTGCTATTCTGCTTTGTTAGTGATGGTCCTTCAGATGGCATGAAACTCATTCATACTGTTCCAGTTACTGAATTCTGCTCTAGTGCATATCAATACACCCTGTTCCAGAATGTAAAATAAATTTTGCAGTTTTGCTGTTCTGCGAGTCAAGTAGAATATGTTAGATGGGATTTTAAGAATTGATTTTGTTCGTATTATTAGAAAAGTAAACCCAGACCATATCAATTGGTTCTATAAAGTTACTTACAGGAATCTGGATCAGCTAGAAAAACTGGCAGGATTTTCTTGCACAGTTGTTTTGAGTTGAGTTGCATGTGTAATGACTGTTTTCAAAATATATATTTGTTCCGCCTTCAGGCAATGACTTGTGTTATCTGCCTCTTTGCATGCTCAGGTGTATGCTGTAGACGCTAGTGAAATCGCAATCCAGGTAACATCTTAATTCTGAAGACAGGTTCTAATATCAACCATATTCTTTCGTAATTTTATTTCTTGTTCCTCTGTGACATTTCTATATTTATGTTTGTACCATTTGTAATTGAGAAGTCCAATTAGGCTAGCTAAACAATACATTAACTTAGTTTAAGTTGAAACGATAACGTACTCAATGCAACAGGTTACCATGATGAAAGATGATCCGATAGGCAGTACCTTGTAGTTAAATTTGAATAGATGCCCTTAAGTTTTCATGTTGTAGTTTGACTTTGCTTTCCATCTGCCAGCATGAATACGATTTACCATTCCGTGACATCAGTCACAGGTAGGAATATGAAAATGTTGTGTAAAGATATCTTCATGATCTTATTTACTAGCTCCAATTATGTTCACCGAATAATTTTCTGGATCCTATTACATATTAAGGTCGTAATTTCTTGGTATTTAGTTGTATTATGTACAAAAAATGCCCCAACAGCAGGGTGAAACTTTCCCTTTTACTGCAGGCTCGTGAAATTGTAAAAGCAAACAATCTAATAGATAAGATTGTGGTCGTTCATGGGCGTGTTGAGGTGAGATTTTGGTTTCATTCTTCTTATTTTTTGCTTATTATGTGTTAGCAACTTAGTATCATTGGGGCTTTTGTGTTGCGATAAGTTTGGTAATTTTTTTTTTCTGTAGAAGGGCTATCTATATGTGCCTTATTCTACAGCTCCTTGGTTTATTAGAGTGAGGACCATGTTATCATGACCAGGGCATAAGTTTGTGTTTGCTTATGTATATTGGTGTTAATATCTGTTTCAGTATTAACATTATTTGAATGCATTTTTATTTTTACTCCTTACATTCTTGCCTTTTGACCTACATTATTTCCTTTAATTACTGTTCAATTGGCATTGCAGGATGTTGATGTTGAGGAGAAAGTTGATGTAATAATATCAGAATGGATGGGTTATATGCTTCTATACGAGGTGCCTTTTGCAATGTAGTTCTTGTCGTGAATCATTTGTGTTGCAGTTGATGTGTTCTCACTTTTGTTAGTCCTAAACTCTTCTGGTTTTCTCTATAGAGTATGCTGCCAAGCGTCCTGTTTGCAAGAAATAAATGGCTTGAACCCGGGGGTCTTATTCTTCCTTCTCATGCCACGGTATAATTAGGATATGAGGTTTAATTCATCATGAATGAGTGGTTATACACATGTGCGCAGACACACTTAGCATGATTTGTTCACTACTTTTGCAAAATGTACCTTAGCTGTTTGCTACTTTGCTTATTTCACTAAGTCAGCTTTAGTTTAAATAAGCAGAATATCTCTGATTCGAAGGTGCTAGCATATGAAACCAGAAATTATATTTCCTGCACTAACTGAGCCTTTATTTACCATCTTTCACAATGAAACACCCATGATGTTGTGATGTATCATTGTCCAGAGTTACTTATGAAAGATTCTTTTACATAGCTCTTCATGGCTCCTGTAACAAATCCTGAGCGTTACGAAGGCAGTGTTGATTTCTGGTCTGATGTCTATGGCATAAACAGTAAGTCGGTAGTTCTTATCAAAGCTTGGATGCTGGATTCTGCATAATATAGGTTGATTTCAAGCTTTGTTGCTACAGTGTCTGCTCTTGTGCCACTTGCCAAAAAGTTTACATCTGAGGAGCCCTCCATTGAAACAATTGGTGGAGAGAATGTTATAAGTTGGCCATCTGTGGTGAGTCTGAGAGGCTTCTGTGAATCACATAATTGTCTAATTCATTATCATAAGCACTTGCATGAGGCTTACTGTGACAATTCTCGATTAATATTTTTTGTTTCCTTGGGTGTACATTGCTGGACAGGTCAAACACATCAATTGTTACACGTTTACAACTGAAGAATTCAAATCTATCACAGCAAAATTTAAAGTTTCTTCAATGATGTTAGGTGAGCGATGTGTCCTCACTCCTCAGCCATGTATAGTCTTCTTTCTGTATGCTGAATTTGCTACTTTAATTCCATTTTACTGTAGTATGAGACCATCTTTGACTTGACGCCACTGTTGTGACTCAAGGAGACTGATATGTTACTTGATCCTGTATAATTCCGGTTCCAAAACTATGTAATTATAGAAGTGATTTTTTTTTGCTACACTATATTGTAACCTTTTGTATTTCTAAATACCCAAAGTCTAATTCCACAAAAGCCATAAAAGGGCTGAGGCTTGTCATAATTTTGTGCAAGACGTAATGTTTGTAGCCATGGCTATAATTCATCATTTTTTGAACATGCTCAATGCTCATACTGCCTTATTCTTCTGTTTTGGGGAATTCCATGTCCAAATATTTCTTATGAGTATGGAATACAAGTTAAACCCTGGGATTCATCAACTGTGTGGAAGCATTAATTCCCCTCACATTGGCATTGAGTGCTGGTTGCTCGTTAATCATACTGTGTTAAGTGATCATGATCAGTCAGTATATTTCCAGATTTCCCAATGTTGTCCAACTCTTAGTTTCGTCCATTTTGCCGCTGACATTATGCATCAGTTGAGCTAACAAACAAAGCAATCTTTCTTTGCTCCTTCGATATAATATATATTGGGCGTCATCGCCTGGTGCTGGCAGTATATCTCTACTCCATATTTTGTTTTCTCTCTTGTTTGTTGCTGGTCTACTTCTCATCAATATTATCCTGTAAGCTGGCAAAGTTTAAAGTTGAAAAGATTAATTTCCATGTCAACACGTCGATAATATCATTTGTGTCCCTTTGTAGAACATTTAAATATCAAAATTTAGGTGATAGCGACATACGTGGTACTTTTCGATTAGTTGATGTGTTCCACAAAAAAAAGGGATTGATTTATATGCCATTCTTAAAATCGTGGGTATGTTAATACAAAATACTAAATTTGTGGTTGTGGCAACGGATTTTTTATATAAGTAAAGAACCGTACCAGTCTGTACAGGCGAAAATCAAGCGCTACCATTGATTTTTTATTACCATTACTCATTTGTTTATTTAGAATTCATTCTAAAGTCCTTAGTTGATAATTTTTTTGGGTTACTTACTCCAGATGTTAAATAACTTTTGGTCTGGGATACTTTTCTATCAATTTCACAGCATAAATTGTTTACCTTAGTTCTTTGACATGAAATCTGAAACGTTTCTTTTGCCCACATGAAGCTCCTCTTCATGGCTTTGGTTTGTGGTTTGAGGTGGAGTTCAATGGGCCCGCAGAGTCTTCTCACAATTTTCCATCCAGTTTGAACCCACTTGATATTATTCAAAAGAAAAGGCGACGAGGATCAGATGATGCAGTTCTGCTATCCACAGCCCCTGAGGATGAACCAACCCATTGGCAACAGGTATTTGTGATAATGGTCTTTTCCCTTACAAAATACTTAAGTTTGCAGTCACTTGTGCTCATTTGAACAATATGATATTGTATTATCTTCTGCAGACTATTTTGTACTTCCCTGATCCTGTAGAGGTGAAGCAGGATCAAATTATTGAAGGCTCTATAACTGTGTCCCAGAGCGATGAGAACCCTCGCTTTCTGAATATTAATCTAGAGTGCTCGTAAGCTCCTCTATATGTCATACTTCCATGACTTCGTGCAGATCTATTTCTTCCATGTTGCCCAATGCAATGTTTTTGCTTGTAACATCTTCATGTTATCTTTCTACATGTTGGAATGTTTCTGTTGTGTCAGTTTAGTAGTCCATGTAGGTAGTTTCAGAAATCCAAGGATTAACAGTGGTATATTCTGAGTTCTTGTGTCATAGCTATGTCTTTCATGAGGCATTTATTGGATTGAAATTTAATGGGTGAATTTCTAGTACCTATAACATAGTTTAGTCAGTCAAGCCCTCCCTGCTGTGGAATTGAATGTGTGAATCCCTATTGAATTAGAATCAGCCAGAGTTTCCCATACAGGATGCATCAATCTGTCATTTTCAAGTTGTCTTGTGAAATGAAGCATGTGAAACTTTTGGTCAACTTTGCATCACATATTTGTAGCATTGCATCTTGAACTCGTCCTATCATGTCCTGGCACCAGTTTCAGTTAATATATGTTAACTTTTCAACATGAGACCTTTTATGTTCTGTTTATAAATTAGGTTAGCACAATTCGCTTGAGTTAGGGGCTGTAGGAGTTCCTTTATACTTGTTGTTTGATTAGGGGCTGAAGAGACTGCATTCTCTTTCATTTGGTTGATGTGGCTTTCTTTCTCCACAAGAGCTGCTTCCAGCTCTTTCTGGGTGTTGGTAAGATATGTGGTGGTAGTTTCTGAATCCATAAGCTTGTTTTTCAGTTCTGTCCCCTCAATACTTAGGATAGATGTTTTGGCTTCCAGTTCGTCCACTTTCCTCCTCATCTCTTTATTAACTTCCTTTTCTTTCTGAAAAAAAGAAAAAAAACAAGTAGCAAAATTTTGGTTAACGAAATGTTCTTGAACAACAGGCTGGATAAATAGTTCATAGAGGCACGCTAAAATGAAATGTTGATAAAAAGCTTTTAGTGGACGATATTGATGGCGATTACCTTGGACGAAGAATATCTTTATCACAGTATTGTTTAATTGTACAACATGAGGATGCTCAATTGAATATATCGATTCACTTTTGCTTTGAAGTTATGCTTTGATATGAATGTTTCCATATGGATGTCTTCTCAGGGGTTATTTATATGACCTATGAAAACATAGTTCTAGAATTTGAGGGCATCCTCGTGATCTGGGTGTGGAAAAATGTTTCACTAGTGCAATACTGTAGTGTTGTTGTATCCATACATTTACCAGGGCTCTGTTACAATGTGGGAGCTTTATTCATGCTCATGTGGAAATTGTACTATTTGCTGTAGAAACACTGCAAACTTTGTATCCAAGTAGGTCCTAACATGAAGTTGTGATGGATTGAACATGACTACACTCAAATAGAATTCTACTGTGCATGAGAATGTAGTAGTCCTTATTTCTCCTTATTATTGCTAAATAAAATGCTCCAATTTGCACTTATAGACAGTTATCTCTGAGTTCACATGGAATAGCTAAAAATTGTAGTGAGATATTGACATTTGAACTATAGTAACATCATTACATTAAAAGGAATGAATATGTGGTATTCTATTTACTCGCATTTTACTAAGACTAGTAACAATGCACGTGCGCCACGCACGTGTCTAAAAGACTTAATATTTACAATGCAACTGATAGCATATTATAAGTGAATAACAAATATCCTTAACTAAATCAACAAAAAATTGTTAAAACAATATGACATAAGCAAATATTTTTAAGACAAACAAATCTAAACCGTAGCTGGTTCCATAAGCAAATATTTTTAAGACAAACAAATCTAAACCGTAGCTGGTTCCACACTGCTTTCTGCTTTGTTTCACTGACAAGGGCCCTGTGCGGCTCCCGCAGCTACGGCTGTAGGAAGGGTAGCTGAACACTATGAAATAGATCTTTTGCCTTATTATCTTCGTAAATCAATAAATCTTATAGCACAAATGTACGGAGTTGTTGTAACCATTTCCTTGAAAAAAAGGACAAATAAACTAACAAGATGTTCTCATTCATTATCTTTGTAAATCAATAAATACAGTAGCCCACATATGTGTGGAGCTGTTGTAATTCCTCATGGATTTGCCTAAAAATAATTTTTTATTTTAACCTATCCACTACGTATTTCAAACTATTGAATTATACATTTTGAAAAAGTATATGACATCTCAAACTGAACCTTTTTTTTTTTGCGGGAAATCAAACGGAACTTTGTGAAGATGAAACATCTCAAACAGAACATAGCAGATCCCCAGTCGATCAGAACGACTCTAATTAACATGGGTCCAGTCCTATCAACAAAAAATCTAATGAAAAAGCATTCTAATTAGTTTTAGAAATTGAGCAGTGAACGATGACCTCAGTTTTATATACTTGTCAAAGATTTATTTTTTTGTTGACCTATAGATAAGCAGACCATGATGATTGATTGCTCTGTCAAGACTAATTTGACCCTGAAAAGAAAAGGAACCAAACATAATTTATGGCAATCTGATGTCTAACAGAGTGGGGTGGACTGAGCATACCACAAGGCCCAAAAGCATCTTAAATCTCAAAATCTAAGAAATGTGTGATATCTACAAGCTTCTCCATGACATACAAATAGGGGAAAGAATTTGCATTTTTTATCTATATATTATCAATCAAACGCAGACACCAAGAAAGGTTTTTTCTGATGTGCTCCTTAAAAAAAACTACAATATGAAATTACTTACATCAAGTTTCATAGATCAAAGAGTTTTTTTTTGGTAAAAAAAACATGCTTCCATTGCCTCTTTGGTTCTTGTCTTATAATCTGAATGGTGTCCCCTGCATGGCAGTCAAAAATATGTTTGCCGAGGATCAAACAATTGGTCTGGTTGTAAAATAACATCTGAAACTACAAGGGTATGATACATGGATGAAGATAGATATACTTGTTTTATGTTTTTTCGTCCTCCAATTTACAGCGATGATTTTTTTTTTGAAAGTCAACCCGCGGGGGGGGGGGGGGGGGGGGGGGGGGGGGGGGGGGGGCGTGACTGGCTCCTTCATTGCATGAATGAATTGGCCCCTGACGGCCCGTTCCTGGGTTACAATTTAGTTGGAACAAGACTGGATAAAACAGTTTTTGCTACATGGGACTAAACAAAGTACACCATGACGAACTGATCATGGTGTGCTTTGTTTCAACTCAAGACGCTAAATATTATCCAGGATTTAGCTGAAGTCTATATATCAAAACCACTTTTATTCGCACGAGATGTGGGTTCGTTTTGAAACTCATCACTTGCGAGGATAAAACGTCTCCAAATCTTGGGTTAATGAAACAACAAGAAACTTTCATCCAGGTACCCTTTTTTGATAATCAAAGTCATACAAGTGTAGTACCACGTTAGCGTGACTTCTGATTGCTTTGACTGGACCCTAACACACGTTTATCAACAAATCCAACTGCTGGTTTCGTCTACATCTGAAATTGAATAATATGGACAAAAAACGCAAGGCATCAACTGTAAACACACCAGCAGACAAAATGTTCCTGGGAGGCATTTGTTTTCAAAAATACCTGGAGCTATTTCCATTCATCTTAGCGGCCTTCTTCCGCTCACCGTAAAGCTTGGACCATTCTCTACTCTGTGCCCGTCTCTTGGCAACCAAATCATCCTCGGGCTAACCTAATATACGTAGATTAGTCTGCATTGCATAAAGTACTAACCACAAGAAATCAGTACAACACAAACCGGCAGGTAGGTTTGTGTGATCGCGTAGGGATGTGTTGAAAGTTCTTGATCCAAGGACATCGTCTATTCGTCTTGACTCGATGACAACGTCTCAATGTCTGAACCAGGATACATGTTTTAGAAGATTCAATTGCAGGCGATAATCACACAATCTTGGGCGATTTCAAGAACCAAAGCAGGGTACCTTGGGGCGCAATTTCAGAAAGAACCAGCGATCATGCTCTAGTCTGCAGCAGGGTATTGCCGGGAGGAAATTGATGGAACAGCAGAACCTGTAAAGATTTCAGACGTTAAGAGGGCGGAATTCTCACCGTGTTTTGAACGATAACAGGCTCATACGAAGGCAGTGACCTGGACACCGCCAAGACCCATGTCAATCTGGAATCCTTGCCCGTCGAGGGCCAAAGGCGACGATCAACCTGGATCAATATGGAATCCTTCCTATCGTCTCCAGTAAGAAGAATTAGGAAGCGGATCCGCCCGTTTCAATTCACACAAGGGAATTGGACTCAGCAACTTCGTGTCGCTCGACATCGTGCACCCGTCGCTGGAGCCGATCCTGGCGGCGTCCCTGGCCAGCACCTGCAGCAGCGGCGACGACGACGGCGTGAATTGGACTCGAAACTGCTCTCCAACACGGTCAGGCAATTAGGGTCAACAAATCATTGTTCCGGCAATCAAGGGAACTTTCCATGCGGGATCGTCGATGCGGCAGATCGATTGGGTAGAAACATTCTACGTAGAAAAAAACGCTTCTGCGTCATACAAATTGAACCAGCGATGACGGTCAGCGTCACGCTGCCCGCGGGCAGATCGTTTTAGTGTGGGCCCTGATTTGATCTAATGGTGGGATTAGGGGGTTAAGCCATCATCAATGGTCGATACACAGGTGAGGTAAAATCTGACAGGGTAAAATTATTTTTCACCCAACTGGTTCTTTATTGGTTTAGAAATTAGAAATATCTTTATCACAGTATTGTTTAATTGTACAACATGAGGATGCTCAATTGAATATATCGATTCACTTTTGCTTTGAAGTTATGCTTTGATATGAATGTTTCCATATGGATGTCTTCTCAGGGGTTATTTATATGACCTATGAAAACATAGTTCTAGAATTTGAGGGCATCCTCGTGATCTGGGTGTGGAAAAATGTTTCACTAGTGCAATACTGTAGTGTTGTTGTATCCATACATTTACCAGGGCTCTGTTACAATGTGGGAGCTTTATTCATGCTCATGTGGAAATTGTACTATTTGCTGTAGAAACACTGCAAACTTTGTATCCAAGTAGGTCCTAACATGAAGTTGTGATGGATTGAACATGACTACACTCAAATAGAATTCTACTGTGCATGAGAATGTAGTAGTCCTTATTTCTCCTTATTATTGCTAAATAAAAACTCGACCTGCCGGGGGTAAGACCGCCCCCGACGGCATTTTGCTAAGGAGAAGAGCCTCTCACGCAGGCCGAGAAAACCCCCGAACCCACTCCCCGATCCTACACAGGGACTCAGCTGGCCGTTGTGAGCTTCGGCGCGAGTCTTAACCATGTGCTTTGATCCGGGGAGAGCGAGGTGATTTTTTTGCATTCCAGTGAACAGTACCATCACTGGCACTGTTCACTGAAATGCCTCTGTGCCGCAGCGGGGCGTCGAACCGGGGCCGACAGGAGCTGACGCTCCCGGAGCCTGCTGGCTCTGGCCACCCGGGCGCACCCGCGTTGGCATTATTGCTAAATAAAATGCTCCAATTTGCACTTATAGACAGTTATCTCTGAGTTCACATGGAATAGCTAAAATTGTAGTGAGATATTGACATTTGAACTATAGTAACATCATTACATTAAAAGGAATGAATATGTGGTATTCTATTTACTCGCATTTTACTAAGATTATGCACATTTATGCCTTAATTTAGTAGCCTCGTGTACTGTAATGCACAGATCCAAAGGGGCTTCATGTACTTGAATACTTAGTTGTCGAGGATCATGATATTTATTAGAAATCTGCACAATTCTGTGGGCAGAATATTTGAGCTTAACATAGACACTATGAGCATCAAATTTCTGTTAGAGCTTATAAATCTGTGAACCAAAGGAGTAGACTGAACCGAGCTGATCGCTTAAGACTTAAGGGCACTGTCAATTATAGTCTACTGGCAGAGTCTGCCAACAAATGCAAGCACAAATGATCAGCAACTAAGACAGTTCTGAACCATGTCCTCACCTCGAGAAGCACTTGAAG
Organism: Eragrostis nindensis; assembly: GCA_012490785.1. Classification (NCBI taxonomy): domain Eukaryota; kingdom Viridiplantae; phylum Streptophyta; class Magnoliopsida; order Poales; family Poaceae; genus Eragrostis; species Eragrostis nindensis. The sequence goes on along the minus strand of JAAXCT010002562.1, from coordinate 20,056 downwards.
GGAGATGAGTTGCTGGTCGCGTTCTTGGAGAAGCACGGTGAGGACGCGGCGCTACCTCATCTTGTGCAGGATGCCGACGCTCAGCGCGGCGGCGCCGATGGCCAGCAGCACTAGGACAAGGTAGGGAGGGACCCTCTTGTTGTTACCCATGGTGTGGCTTCTTGATCTGTACTTGCTTGCATCCATCTCCTCTCTTGACGCACCGTCTTATTAACACCCTTGCAGGATCTTGTGCTGTTTACTGCAGAATGGGACAACGGCAGTGGCAGCAGTGTGAAGAAACTGGAGCTTCCTTTTCAATTGCTTGGATTCTGGAAAGAGAGGTAAACTTGCTTAGGAACCGAGGAACGAGACACCAGGAGGTGCCTACTGTTAGGCTCTCTGCACTCATGTTCCTCTATTTCCTTCCTCTAAAAAGAATATTTCGTCCTAGTCAGCAAGATTCTTTCCTCTATACTAATTTCTCCCGCACCCGTGGTTCCTCTATATTCTTCCTCTATCCCAACTATCACATATTTTTATAATAAACTTTTCTCAATACCAACTTTTCCCGGTACCACACAGTAAAACCCCCTGTTCGGCTTGGCTGGGGTGAAGTGGCTGAAACCACTGCAGCAGCTGATTGAATAGTGTTTTGTGAGAGGATTCTACCACTGTAGCGGCTGATTAGGTACTGTAGCGGCTGGTTACTGTAGCGGCTGGTTACTGTAGCGGCTGGTGGCTGTATAGACCCAGATACCCGTATCTCGAAATAATACGCGGTTACTGTAGCTACAGTGGTACCGTAGCTACAGTAACCAGCCCAGCCATGCCGAACAGGGCGAAAAGTAGTACCAAACAGTACAGAAACAGTGCATAGAGGAACGTCTCTACCTACGCTAGATTTACCGGACCCAGAAGCTTACGGAGCGATAGAGGGAGCGGTAGAGGACGCCGGTGCAGCTCGCTTTCCGCTAAACGTCCCTGGAGGAATGCATTATCACTGTTCTGCTTCACGTGCTTGAAGGTGTGCCTTAGAGTGGTGTAAAGTCTTGGTTCTCTTTGACTTTTGCTGGTTATCGTAAGATGCTAGCAAGTATTAACTACGATGCTTGCATTAGCATCTGATCCACAGTAAAGGGATCTTTTTCATAGATGCATACTTACAGAGTCAAGCCATAGCTCTGTCATGCAGTATCAGATATTCAGAGGTTTATATTAGTAGCCCATCAAACTCTGCATTCGAGAAAGGATTGAGCACTTTGCCCAGGGAATTAGACAATTCATGAACAAAGATGTGAAAAGTTTGCTCCCAAGGAGGGGACCTCAGCGTATCATAATTCGGAAATTGCCATTTTCATCCAAATGTCCTTGAACGGTAATAATCTTTCTTTTCTGAAAACATGTATAGGCGTCTACAAAATTACCTCTATGACCAAGAGGAGTAATCACAAAAATGTTCCTACCATTCACTATAATCATTAATTTACGGTACAGAAATAATCCTGATGTTGTGTTATGAAGGTCATTGTGGCCCTGCCTCTATATCTTGCGGAAGTTGCACGCTAATGGAGATTTTTTTATTATTTAAACTTTTTTAGTTAATATTTTAAAAATAAACTATCAGAAAATATATTTCCAAGATCTAGACCATTTGGTCACGCCAATCTGGTTGGAGTGACCGAGACTACAGTCACGCCAATCCGATTGGCGTGACCAACTTCCACGTCAGAGTGGACTGCCACGTAAGATAGAGGAGAAATGAGTTGACCAGCCAGTCACGCCGATACGTTTGGCGTGACTGAACACGGAATCGCGCCGAACCATTCGGCGTGACCGAACCTTTTCTGTGCTGCGTTGCGCGAGAACAGAAGCAGCTTGTCCTGACCTTAGGATCCTCTTCTACTCCTAGTACTACTCCGCATCGTTTCGCGCGAAGAGAGCAGAAAACGGGAGAGGTGGGCCACCTGCCTGTAGCACTGACGCATAGCACTGCAACGACGGGACGCATAGAAAAAAAGGCCGAGCTTCTGGACACCCTTCCTTATCCTTTTTCTGCTCTCTTCGCGCGGAACGATGCGTAGTAGTACTAGGAGTAGATGAGCCACCATGGTCTTGATTGTTTTTTTTTCTGCCGCTGGTGCACGCTAACCCATTTTAAAGGAGTAAGTGGCTATCTAGTTCTTTTTTTATTTGTGTTGGTATTATCCGTGGCAGTGCACGGTCATCCAACTAGTATTATATTTCAAACTCAGTACATGAACATCCCCAAACTACAAAACGCACCTTTGAAAGGGTAGTGGCTATCTAGTTCAAATGACATAAAGAATGACGTTTCGAGCGTGCTTGGATTTCTGTCACCACTCGCCACGCGGCGAGTGTGGCGGCTGTGGCGTTCGAAATCGACGCCACAGTTTGGCGAAGGCGAGCGTAGTGTGGCGATTTAAGGCCGGCGACCAAGCACGCCCTTCATCATTGCCAATGCAGCTTCCATTTTCGCTTAATTCTCAGGCCTTTGTAGTTATAGACTAGTTAACCAGGAAGCCATGAAAGACGTCGACGCCATAGATGCTCCGCCCGATGTGACTTGGACGCAACATGTCTATCTCCAAAAATACTGTTTAATGGATATGAGTACTAAGGGTATAAATAAGTGCTCTTTACGATAACCTTCGACCCTCTTTAGTTCAACCAAATAAACTCAATTTCAAAATGCGCTCTCTTTTTAGAAATTTAATTCATTTAGTTGAACTAAAAAGGGTCAAAGGCGACCATAAAAGTCGCCAATTTGCACCCTAACGAGTACACCCTTTATGAAAAAAACAGGAGGCCATTAATAATGCCTACAGTTAAAAAAATCCGACTTGCTCGATCGCCAGTTCACCCAAAACAACAACTGTGGAGGGACTCATCAACTGAAAAGGCATAGTGAAGGAGGAGAGAGATTAAGTACAGAAAAAGATTAAGTACAGAAAACAATGAGCAGTGAAGGAGGAGAGAGATAGAGAAATATGTATTAGGAAGTGAGAATGACATATAATTTGAAAAAAACTAGAAAAATCTAGATTGACATGTTATTGTGAACGGATGGAGTATATAGGTTCGTGAGTGAGGCTTTAATAGAGAAAAAGTTATCTTAATACAGTGTTTATGCAGGGTCGGAGAGGTCGGAGTGCCTCATTGTTTTCTGTGCCTATCATCTTTTTCACCTTCTTGTAAACGGAAAGAGTAATTTTGTAAGCATACTAATGTCTATATTTTTAAACGGAAAGAGTAATTTTGTAAGCATACTACTAGTAACCTTTTTTTAAAATTACATGTCTTTGTCACTTGACTCACTTCCTAATGTATCTTTCCTTCTTCCCAATACATTTATATTTTATCTCTCTCCTCTTTATCTTTTTTATAAATTTTTAATTCCTATGTCCAAAATTAAAATGACATTTATTTTAAGATGAAAAGAGTTGAAAAGTCCACTGCTGAAAATTTGATGGTCAAGTCTGCTGCTGCCTCGGGCAAGATGGCCCCTCACATGCATGCACTGCCTCATGCCAAAAGGCCATATACTGCCTGCGCTCTCCCGGGCATGTGGCTAGTGGCACATGGTTGCACTGAGCCAGCCCGGGTTCGAAGCGCGGCACCCGCGGTACTGTTGCAGTAAATAGTGCAAGTGGTATTGTTCATTGCACTGTTCGCTTAATAAATTGCAGGTGCCTATCTATGCGTGGTGACACAAAGGGAATGCGACGTCCCTCGTCGCGCGCTGGAGCCTGATGGTCTTCGGCGATCTCTCGATGGACGCAGTCTTCGATGACCCTGTGTGTAGTTGTAGGACTGGGCGTGTGCGTGGGTGTGTGTAGGTGTGCGTTGTGGTGTGAGTGGGTGTGTACGCATACGAACAGATACTACAGCTGTACTCAGTTGGAGAGGCTTAAAAAAAAAAGGCCATATACTATTTGTCCTACGAGCCACCTCGGTAGTAGGAGTAAAAGCACCGGTCACATCAAATAAGAGAGGAGCACAGAAGCGCGTGAGGGTCTGAGGGATGTGGACGTGTGAGGGCCTTGCCGGGTGGTGCCTGGTATGGTGCGCCGCCATGCGCGTGGTGGTTTGGCTTCGCATGTCCTGGAGTTTTAGACCGAGTCGGGATGAGGAGACTGCACGGGAGCTATGAGGAAGAAGGGAGAAGAGGATCCTAAGGTCAGGACAAGCAGCTTCTGTTCAGAAAAGGTTCGGTCACGCCGAATGGTTCGGCGCGACTCCGTGTTCAGTCAAGCTAAACGTATCGGCGTGACTGGCTGGTCAACTCATTTCTCCTCGATCTTACGTGGCAATCCAATCTGACGTGGAAGTTGGTCACGCCGATCGGATTGGCGTGACTGTAGTCTCGGTCACTCCAACCAGATTGGCGTGACCAAATGGTCTAGATCTTGGAAATAAATTTTCTGACAGTTTATTTTTAAAATATTAACTAAAAAAGGTTTAAATAATAAAAAAAACTCACGCTAATGCAACATGTTACTGTGTTCGTAAAGCATTCTAACTAATCCACACAGCTCAACATTCTCTCTCTGATGAACTGGCAAGTCGATGGCAAAAGCTATTGAGTCTCCACGAAGCTGCAGCTTGCAATGAAGCTACGCTAGCAATCAATCAGTGCAGCCTGCTGAACTGCTACTCTAGCAATCAATCGGGGCAGCCTCTGAGCTCTTATCAATCTCAAAATCTCCATTGCCTTTTCCTTTCACTGATTGGTTAAACTGAAGAAACAGCACGCACCAATGATCCACCTCATCGTCGTGGTTCCAACAATAAAACCAAGAATTCTACTTGGTGTTGTGCCAAACCTGACAACATCAATACAAGGTTAAGATAGAGAGAAGTCTATGCAATGAAAACTACAACAGAACTTAAGGTAAACTTGAAGTAACACCGAGAAGTGATGAAGGTTACCTAATGGGAATCAGGTCAACAATCAATATCAAGTTCCAAGAAATATGCCCAGTTAAGAAAGCGCATGTCTATCCGGCAAACTAGACGATACTATGGCACACTGTTATATGACCTTCAGAACTTCACTGAGGACAAGTGCCCACTGTGTCCAATGTGTTCCCTGCACCAGTATGTTTCATGAGAGAAGATCAGTACAATAGATAAAACAAAGATTTCATTCGAGATTTTAGGACACGGACTCATCATTTGATAAAGTGCATTTGAATCACTTTTAGTTTTACATAAATAGCGTTAGTAAGAGAGTAGAGACAAGCCACGTTGCAAGGATCTTGACTGAAATAACATGAAGATGTTACCCAAACCTGACAGAAGACAGCATATGGATCCCTTAAAGGCCCATCACATGACAGTTCACTTGTGCTTTCATCAACAAACGTACCATCGGCAAAAATGACCTAATCCAGTGGGTTAGTCTCTTTAGTATCATTCAAGAAGAGAAGTATGTAGATAGAAGGTACATCATGTAGTACTTGGGACAAGTGAACATTTGTCAACAATTAAGTGTATCGAATAAACTGCCTTTAACATTTAGTGCAAACAGTAACTTGGACAAAAAGCTAAATTCAATGGTGGAAAGCATATAGTTACACCTCTGAAGCATAGCCAGGAGTTTCCCCAGCCGTTGGTTTAATAAAGGATCCTACTGGGCAAGTCTGTTGCACCACTTCACAGAATGCTATCAGTCTCTCCCTGTTGCCAAGCTGCACAGCCTGAGAACTTACAAAGTTGAATTAATTATTCGTTCATTGGCTTTAAAATGCTGCAACATTTGATGTCGCTGAAATGCACAGTATGTAATGTTGTAAAAAGGGGCGGTGGCCTTCTGTCAACTCTAAACTCCCAATATAGATGTTTTCTTTTGCTTGTGTTCATAATGAACTCGAAACCTTAGGATTAGTTTAATCATTTTCTCTTCTCTATTAATTTTTTTCACCATTTCTGGACTCTCCTGATATATTTTTTTCTTTTGAAAAAAAGAAAAATCTTAAGAGCTATGTATCGTGAGAGAATATATATATATGTGCTAGACTGCTGGCTCCCTAAGGCTAAATTTAACCTGCACAATATCATGCCGAGGAACCCTCGGGAGTGGTTGTACTCTATAGCCCTTCGCCGACATGACTTCCGCAATTAGCAAACCTCCCTGTGGATTGAATCATCATTATTTGCAAATATAGTTTCTTCAGCGACGTGAGAACTGAGAATAAGTGAATAACCTACTTTTACTGCTTCTCCAACCATTTGTGGAGCAAGGAACAAGCGTTGAAACAGTGAGCGCATAACATGACCGGGTGTTGACCCAAACTCCACCCCAAGGCCAGGTGCAGACAGGCGAGCTGCAGCTGCTTCAACCAGATCTTGCTTCCCAGCAACATAACCACCACAAGACACAATAGTTCCACCTGGGTTCTTTATCAAGCTACCAGCAATCAAGTCTGCTCCCTGCCACAAAACGTGCAATGAGATAAAACTCGTTGTAATGAGATGATGACAATCATGTACTACATACCACCATTGCAGGCTCCGATGTTTCAACAAATTCACCATAGCAATTATCAACCATCACCATGCACCTTGGATTTTGCATCTGTTATGAGATGAAGTATAAGCATTGGAAAATGTCAGCACATACGAGAGCTACCATAGATGCATAAGATTCTGGTGACTAAACGCAGAAACCTTACCTTGATCAAATTTATTGCTCTGCGAATATCTGCAACGCTTAGACTCTTGCGCCACGAATATCCACAAGATCTCTGTATCAAGGCACATCCGGTTTCTGGTCTAACGGCACAAGCAAGAGCATCCCAATCAAGGCCACCATCTCCTGCAAGCTACAATTGGAACCTCGTCATTAATCCATCCACAACACAATGCAACATGCTCAATCCCTCAGCTCAAACAAGAAGAAAGCACACTCTAGACATCAAATATCTGTGAAGAGGGAAATTGACCCACCGGTACGCCACTCCGAAATCCTTGAGTGACCCTACATTAGCAGAACCCCGGATCCCAATCACCTCCTCTAAGGTGTCATATGGTGGCCCAGCAACCGCCAGGAGCTGAAGAAACAGAGCACTGTTATTCCATAGTTTCTGAAATACTGGTCAGAACAGTGCTAGACGTGTTATTTCAGTTCACCCTCTCCTTTACCTCATGCCCAGGCCTCAGAAGCGCAAACAGAGCACATGCAATGGCGTGCGTGCCGGAGAAGAACTGGCATCGATCGAGTAATTAGTTCGCTACGGGGAGCTCAGTTGAGTTAAGTTGAGCCAAATGCAGTAGAACGAATTGCGTTTTGTTTGACTGTCGAACCTGGGGGCGCACAATGGCGGCTTCGGCGCCGACGATTTCGAAGAAGACGGAGTCCAGCGCCTCCCGACCGCCCCCGTCGTCGTGGCCGTACCCCGTCGACCCGCCGAAATGCTGAAACGCACACTCGCGCGTGAGCGTGTTTACCGGCGAAGTGAGCTCGGAGAACAATCACATCAGAGAGTGGTTGAGCTGTGAGGGTTACGTGCGGCGCGACGCGGGCGCGGCGGAACGCGGCGGCGACGACGCGGGAGGAGTTGATGGCGAGGGCGCGGTCCACGGCGCGGAACTCCGCCTGCAGCGACTCCGCCGCGCGGGACACGTCCGGGTGGAACACCAGGTCCGTCTCCACCGCGACGGCGGACGCGCACCAGCGCGGCCTCCGACACCTGGTGCGGCGCCGCGCGGGGGCGGAGCGAGGCCAAGCCCACGCCGGAGAGGCCAGGCTGCTGGCGGTGGCCGTCATCGCCTCGGCGGCAGCGGCAAGCAACCGATTATCCGCGTCTGCCCCCTGTGCAGAAGTTGCCATTTCACATTTGCATCCCTCCAGCCCGGCCCAACGCAGCTTAGCATGGCCCATATGGAGCAAGCCGCTTTAGGCTCGGCCCAGTGTTGGTAGACTCCTTTGACTTGCGTGTGCGTGCACGTCGACAAGGCCACACACTGAAATGGCAAATGCTTCCAGCATCAGGCACCGCCGATTCGTCCTGTCCCTGTCGCTTGTACCGGGATGCCATCATGCCAGGCAGTGAGCACCGCGTTAGCCCGAGACGGAAAAACCGTGAAGAAGATGACGCAACCGAACCCAAGCACTCGTCTCGCCGAAAGTCTAAGTCACCACCGGCCGGTCAGCAACTTGTTGGGAGCTAATGGAGCTAAGCGAAGCAATGCGAGCATGGTGAGCACCAACCCGAGGAAGAAACACGATGCTTGCACTCAACCAAGGCTTCCTTGCCTTCCACATTCCACCTGCTCTGCTCGCTCGACAAGACACTTGGACCTGCCAGTATATATCACTGCCCATGTCTCGACAGGCATTGGCTCATCTGATGATCTGAAGCTGTGAAGCAAACCGTCAGGTACTGCTTTGGCAATGCCGTTAAGCTCAATAATGGCTTCCCGAAAGGGAAGGGTCTGGGCGTCTCGTTCGTGCAAGCTGTGGTGCTTGGGTTGGTTCTCGCGTCGGCGCCGCCGGTGGCTCAGTCCTGGAGCAAAGAGGGGCACATGCTCACATGCCAAATCGCACAGGTAAATCTGGTCGTTTCCAAGTCCATTTCTCGTCGGATGAAGCAAGCAGCTCGACCTCAAGCATGATTATTCTTTCTACTGGATGTTGCATGCGTTGCAGGACCTGCTGGAACCTGACGCCGCGCACGCCGTGAAGAACCTCCTCCCGGAGGACGTGGACGGCGACCTGTCGGCGCTCTGCGTGTGGCCGGACCAGGTGAGGCACTGGTACAAGTACAGGTGGAGCAGCCCGCTCCACTTCATCGACACGCCTGACAAGGCCTGCAGCTTTGTCTACTCAAGTATGTTCACGCACATTTCAAAATGATGTTGTTTCTGAATCGATGAACCGAGTCAACTGAAATGGTGTCTTATGTATGTTCTGTTGCGATGGCCAGGGGACTGCCATGGCCCTGATGGGCCAAGGACATGTGCGTCGCCGGCGCCATCGCAAACTTCACGTCCCAGCTGATGCACTACAAGCACGGCAGCGCCGATCGGAGATGTAAGCAAAAGATGCAGAATAATATCTCGACCCATAGCCCAGTGCATCTGCGTGTTCTAACAAGCGTCCACCTTGTTTTCTTTCTTCCGTCTGTTGCAACGCAGACAACTTGACTGAAGCCCTTCTATTCTTGTCACACTTCATGGGCGATGTTCATCAGGTAATCTTATACTGGTTTTGTTTTCCTGACAAAACAATCTTCTTCTCATTCTCATGAAGAATTCCATCTGTCTATCCAGCCGATGCATGTAGGATTCACGAGTGACCAAGGCGGAAACTCGATAGACCTGCGCTGGTTCAGGCACAAATCCAACCTTCATCACGTAATGAACTCCTAGTATCCTTGCAAACAATACCATGGAGCAATCTGCCACATGAGTTTAACTTGTGTGTTGGCGAATGTTTCTTCTGGGCCTTATGTGGGACAGGGAGATCATACTGACAGCTATCGATAAACTCTACGGCAAGGACATGGATCTCTTCCGGAAGCAACTTGAGCACAACTTCACCAAGGTACGTGAAAGCAACCGGTGATCACTAACCATTTGGAACACAAAATTTCCACCACAGAACTCCAGTACGAACTGTGTTGTCTGCCGTGAAATTGTGTCCCAATGGGGGTCAAACTCCTCGGAACCCATGAAACAAAAAGTTGCGTAAGTTCTCACTCTAATATCCTCCTTCAGGGCACGTGGTCCGATGACGTATCATCTTGGGCAGACTGTGAGGACCTCCAATCTTGCCCAACCAAGTTAGTACCGGTCCCATTCTGAAATCATTTTTTTTTTCTCAAAGTACAGAGGCAAGATGCCGCTTCAGAGTTTGGACAATGCAGTCACAAATGTTGATCAAACAGGTACGCCACAGAGAGCATAGGCTTGGCGTGCAAATGGGCGTACAACAGCGTCCAGGAAGGGGAAACGCTAAAGCTTGTGCACAGGCAGGGGTATCTTTGAGTGCATTTCATTTCTTGAATTGGCATGTTCACCTCTGAATCTTCTATCTGACGATCGTGAAATGGCACTGTTATTCACTCGTAGACGACTACTTCGGTTCAAGGCTTCCGATTGTGTCACGACGGATCACGCAGGGGGGAGTGAGGCTGGCCATGTTCCTAAACCGGATCTTCGGCAAGCACAACCGCGAAGTAGCACCGCCAACCTGAATCTGATCAACTGTTGTCTCAGCATCAAAACTGAAGCATGTCCATTTGTATCTTCTATGACTATTGTAATCTGAGCATGTCCATTTGTATCTTCTATGACTATGGTAATCTGATGAACCATTTGTCTCAGCATCAATCAGAACAGTGTCTGGACTCTTATTAATTTCAGTTCACCCTCTCCCTCCTCATGCCCAGCCCTGCCTCAGAATCTCAAACAGAGCGCAGGCAATGTTGTGCGTGCCGGAGAAGAACTGGCATCGATCGAGCAATTTAGTTCGTTACGCGGAGCTCAGTTTAGCAACAAATGTAGTATACTGTAGACCCTCCATACTGATCGGACGGAGGATCGAGGGTTGGTTCGTTTGCCTCCCTCCCCCTGCTCCGAATCCAATACTAGCACCGCACTCGCAATTCGCAATCTTTCCCGATCTCATATTCGACTACTACCGTCGGTTCCTGCGATCTCTATATAACTGCCGCCGCAGGGCCGCGAGAAGGGGAGGGATCCATGGCCATGTTCAAGAACTTTTTGGACGCCTCGCTGTGTCCGCCGGCTCACGATCACGAGCAGCATGGCGCCTCCCAAAGCTGGGCCATGCTCGATGTCAAGGCTTACATCGCCGACTGCCGCAACGCCACTACCGCGTACGGTCGGACGAGCAACAACGTGAAGATCCAAGTGACCTTCTGCACCGCGCCTCCTCCCGCCGTCTCCTACTTCTGCGTCTGGTGTCCGGGAGAGTCTCGTCTCATCGCCGAAATAGCGGCGGAACCCAAATTATGGCAGCGGAGGCCGACGTCGTCGTCCTAGGCCTCTCTCTCAGTTCTAGGTCTATGTTCGACCATGGGAACAAAGACATCTTCATCTACAGGCCTAGCATCGGTGGAAGAGGCCGTCGCTGCACCGTATTGTGTACCATTGCGAAAATTTCGAGTTGTGCTATAACGTTGGTATTCTTCGCCACCGCAACGACAGCACCCCAAACGACGACCACTATTACATCGTTGGACTCAACCCGTCCGGGCTTTCTTGGCAGTTCAAGCTCCACCTATATAGCTCCAAGACTAAACGTTGGAGCTACAGGAGAGTTTCAGTGGATCGGCAGCACCAGCACAGCCAATTTAGCCATTCCACGTCCAAGAATATCATGCTCGGAGAAGGGAATTTCATGGAATTTGTTGATCCGTGGCGAGGTATCCTGGTTTGTGATGTACTTGCCAGCACACATATGCACTATATCTTATTCCCACACACGCTCAAGCGCAACAAGAAGCTGTTTCTCGACCCTGTGATTGCTCGAAATGTTGTCGTCGTCCAAGGTCGCTCAAAAGGTTGTGGAGCGTTTCAGAGGATCTGTCTCAGGGTCTGGAAAGCTGCCGTATGGAGCAGGGCTACTTCTTCGAATGAGGATTGGAACAGGGACTACACGGTTGAGATACCTGATGTTTTAGTGGACAATAACACGTTGCATTTGGAGTTGCTGCCTAAGATGCAGATTGGTAATGATGGCACATCTCGGCAAACGTTGGAGGGGCTACACATCACTCATCCCACCCTCAGCTTGAACAACAATGATACTGTTTACTTCATGGCCAAGTTTGACGCATGGGACAAAAAAGCTTGGGTGCTTGCTGTCGATATGAGGAACAAGAAGCTACTTGACGTCGGTTTCGTGCAGAGAGATATAACGGCTTCCCCTTATCCTACATTGACAGTAGGATCACCAAATATTTCACGGCCGGTCCATGATACTATTGAAGTGTTTATTGGCTAATTTATATTTTGGGTCAGCCCACTCATTCAGTGGATTCATGACATGAGATGTCGAGGAATAATTGACCACATAAAAAACTAATTACTAATCTACCATTGTTATATTATTTTCAATATTACCCTCAGTTCAACAAAATACTAGCTTGTATTGGTGGATGAAAGAAAATAGATCTACTATCTACAATGCTATCTGATATCAATAGATCTACTATTTGCAATATTACCCTCAATTCAACAAAACACCCAAGGAAGCACCCCGTTGGTTAACAAACATGTAAAGCCACTATAGAAGCTATTGGAAAAGCCTGACCGAAGCAGTCCTAATTAAAAGTTTTGAGTATACGGGAGTTTAGAATTTTTAAAAATTGCATTTTAAAAATTGCTTGGAGCGCTAATAGGGGTTTATGTTAATAACTTTAAGATATAGGAGGTGAAGGACCGAGAAGTAGGCCGCCTCAAGGAGCAGACGGCAATCGCCCGCACGGAGGTTGTCGATGCTTGTCAGGAGTCGGCTGAGGCTAAGGAAGCCTTTGTGAGTATTTCTACCCTCTTATCTCTGACATCCTCGCTTAAGACTCCTATTGCTTGGAGCACTAATAGGGGTCTATGTTGCTGAATTTATGATTTTTTTTTGTGATTACACAGTACAACTCAGACACTCACAACGCACGCACACTCATCCCTATGAACGCACATACATAAACCCTACCCCTATGAGCATCTTCGAAGACTGAGCCGGCAAATCCTCCAGATTGACGAAGTCACCACTGGCGCCTCGTTGTCGACGGCCACGTCGCCTACTACTGAAAGCACAAATGCCGTTAAATCCTAGAAAATTCGCTCCCACCGGGAGTCGAACCCAGGACTCAAGGTGCTACTCAGATGCTAAATTTATGAATATAGGATGTGAAAGAACGCGAAGAACGTCCTAGCCATCAGAGCAACATGTATTATCCTAACATTCGTATTTTGTTTCTAAATACATGTCATTATAATAAGAAACATCTAAAGCCAAATATTAACATAGTGGATACGTCTATTTTGAGTCAATAAAAGAACCCACAACATGGTGATTGAATTGGGAGGATGTAGACCACTGATTGTGGGTCTTTGACATGAGCTCAATTGCAGCAACATGATCCGTTCTCATGTTCGCAAAGATGCTAATTGTGCCACTTAATGTTGTGCAAAATGGGTATCGGACAGTAATGAAGTGATTGGCCTGGCAGGATTCTTTAGCCAAGGATTATAATATTGATGTGATATGATAATAAAAACTTATGCCCTATTCACTTCTAGCATTATTGCTATATAGCAGTGCAGTCTTTTTGCTAGATAAATATCTTTCTCTAGATGCAAAAAAGCTTTACATTTCATCTTATAATATTGACATTGTTATAATGCTACAATACTACAAAAACATGGTAATTTATTTTATCTATAAAGTACACCATAGATGTTTCTTTATAATATAAAATGGTAGATAAAAAATGCTTAGGATCTTTCTTTGGAACAGTGGGCAATAGTATAACTTGCTTTTCTATTGGGCATACTTCAAACCTAATGTGTTTATAATTATGAAACTATTTTCATAATGAAGATATAAAGTACCATATAACTATAAGAGCCTCTTTGATAGAGTTGTGGTTGTGCTAGCTTCGACTGTGGCTTCTCTAGAAAAATGGTTGTGCCCAAAACGTTTGGCAAAACGGCTTCTTCAATAGATTTTCCCTATTTTTAGGACAAATATGTAAAATAGAGGGCGTGGTTGTGAAAGAAAGTCAGTGAAGCTACCATTTCGTGGCTTACTGCTTCACCCTATTTTTGGATACAACTTCTTCCTATTTTGAAGAAGAAACACCCGAGAAAGCACCCCGTTTGGTTAACAATCATGTAAAGCCGCTAGAGAAGCCATTGGAAAAGCCCTACCAAAGGAGCTTTAGGCCCCCTTTGACAGGGCTTCTCCAATGGCTTTTTCAGTGGCTTCACATGTTTTCCAACCTAAGGGGTGCTTCTCCAGTGCTTCTCCTTAAAAAAAAAAAGGAGAAAAGCCGTATCCAAAAATAAGGTGAAGCATGAAGCCACAAAATGGTAGCTTCACTAGCTTCTTTTCTCTACGACGCCCTCATCTTTCTATATTTGTCCCTAAAAATATATAGAAACTGCAGAAAAAGCTATTTTGCCAAACATTTTAGGCACAGCCGTCGACACAGCCAGCACAACCTTTTTTTAAAGAAGCCACAGGCAGAGCCACAGCCGAAGCTGGCACAGCCACAGCCATACTAAATAAGCCCTTAATTAGAAGTTTTGAGTATACGGGAGTTTAGAAATTTTAAAATTGCATTTTAGTAAACTACCGAAAAGGGGTGTCTACCATGTAATTTGTAGTCAAAGCAGTGATTGGAAAGCAACATCGTCATCAGCTCGTCTTCCACCGTCTGCTCCTCATGAATCTCCCTGATGCTTCTAGTTCCGATTTCTACTACTTGTCTAGGGCAGGCTTCTTGACTAGCACGATGGCATGAAAACTGGCACGAGGGGCAGCTGATCCGTTTGGGTGTGGCGGCTTGGCATCTCAATCGCTCGACCCCTCATCACTTAACGTAGAGACAGAAGCATAAAAAACTCGACTTGCGGAGGGTATGACGGCCCCAGGCATTTTGTTAAAGAGAACGATCATCTCACACAGATCGAGAAAACTCCCGAACCTTCCTCCGCTCTATACACAGAGACTCAGCAGGCCGGTGAGACCATTTTTCAAGCACTGTACAGTACAGTGGTGGTGCCGCGGCTGGCTCGAACCCGGGACCGACGGGAGCAGAGCCCCGGAGCCAAACAGGCTCTGGCCACTCGGGCGCTCCAAGCGTTGGCAACGTAGAGACAGAAGCATCGCACTCGTGCTCGCGCGTCCTCTGTCTCCTGGCTGACAACGCGGCGTGTGGCGATCGACGTCCTTCCCGCTCGCCTCTGACGCCCGCCCCGGGTGCCCGGCCAACGCGTCGGGCGATCGCCGGACGGCCAAGCCCAGATCGAGGTAGGCATTCCGTAAACCTACAACGATCTTCCACGAAATCTTGGCTGCCCACCCGTGCGTTGTGTGGCCGTCAATCCGGCGGCCGGCCGGTGCTGATTGAGATATAGGGATCAGTGCCGTTGCCCGTCATCTTGGCTATCTCGCCTCGATTTAACTCGATCCCGCATTTCCCGGATCGTCCGCAGGAACACACGGCACGGAACGGCAGGTACGTAGATGACGACGAAGAAGGTGATTGGATCCAAACCACCAGCATCCTTCCAGCTCCAAGACCCTAATACCTGGTACTTCTCCGCGTCACCTTGTTTCCTCTTTCATTCATCTCGGATGCGTGTTCTTTGTTTCAATGTGAGCTCGACTGCACGCAGAACGCCTGGCTCTTAATTTATCGTTCATTAGGATGATTTTGTGGTAACAGTTAATGCGGAGTCTTGTAATTGGCCCAGCATATCTTTCTGATCAGATCCATTGATGATTTGATGTGTACCTTGCCGTTTAGAAAATCTCGGTGACACTTTTGACGAAATGCGAATGAACAGAAGGAAATCCGCACCGCATGGTGACCCTACGAATGTTGCTGTTGTTCATTACAAACTATGGTAATCTTGCAGGATTTACGTATCGGAGTTTGAAAGTGATGTGGTCATTGAAGTAGGAGAGATGTCGTTCCATCGATCTTCACAAGGTACCATGTTTCTTCCTGACAGTCATGTTTAATTCCTGGGACCCCACGCTAACGCACGGCGGCCGTGCGCTAAGCGTCCCGCACGGCAGGCCTATTTTTGGAAAGCAAGTCAGCCCGCGGCTCGCGTGTTTCCTTTTCTCGAATCCTGTCATTAAGCGGAGAGCGCATCGGAAGCGTGAGAGCGAGCGGGTCTGACTGGGGCCCATGAAATCAATTTACGAGCCAAAGCACTTTACACAACACACAATCAGACCGTCTCGCCGCCTATGTGTGGTCGTTTAGGGTTCATAACCGTGGCTACCTCCATTGACATGCTCAGATCGAAAGCACAGTTTGCTTCAGACGAAACCAATTTGCTTCGAATCAAAAAATTTCACGTTTACTCTACAACATATTTACTTTAGAACAGTAGAGCATCTTTACAAAATCTGCACCAAAAAGGAGAAGCACAGACTGCAGGTACACAGATTTGGCATTTCAGATTGAAAGACCACCATAGATTTCTAAACAGAGTTGGCACTTTCAGACGGTATCTAACACAAAGTTGCCACTTGAAAAAGCATTGATTGCCACACAATTACTTACTCCAGATTTGATTTCTAGTCACACATATTAGCTTAAGTACACTTGGTTTGCAACACAAAACAGAGTAGTACGAAACACTTATACAGGTACATGTTGTAGGAAGAGTTGTGCATCATCTTTTTGCAGTTGAAAGCTTCTTGTCAACAAACAGAGCAGCATTGCAAGCTTTCTCAATTCACCCTTCATCACCTGAGAAATAATCAAAAAGGATAGGCATTTCAGAATCATTGAGTGCAACAAATAATTTTGTATACCTGCTTAAGAAAATTCACGGTAAAAGTACATTTCAAAGTGTTATATATTGCTAATCATAATGATTAAAACTGCTTAACAGGTAATTGGAAAAAAAAAGAGGCAATGGCCGACTTGAACTTGCCACCTGCATGATGGTACAGAAAATGAAGGAATGAATCCAAGATTTTGTACTCAGGCAACTAGATCAATAATGTATCAATCAAAAGAAATTTTCTTTCATATTCCAAACAAATGCTGGCAACACTCATATAAGTTGCTCCACTTATGTATATGAATTACTTGGAGGAAATCTGCACAAACAGAAAAAAAAAAGTTCGGTACACTAGTTTTGGATTCCAGGAGCATTAAAAAGGTTCCTACATGCATCACATCGCCCATCGCTACCCCCCTTAAGCATTATATTTGGCCAAAAATTCAATCGGCAACAGATTCAAGTATGAGAGCATCTATAAAATTTGCCTATGAGAGCAACATGGAAATAATAAATTTCAGATGCAAACACAATAGCAGAAAGAATAAAAAATGCTTAGAATATACCATTATAATGCTTAGGTGTCATATTATAAGTGCTGTGGTATTACTATTAAATACTTTCAATGTGTGCCGGCACTAAAAAATGGTTAACTTGAACAGGCGACTTCCTGTAGATGAAGCAGACAAAGCCCACAACAACCTACTTGCCCTCAAGTAGCTTTGCCATGCCCAGCTACCAACCATAATCAACTAGTTGAACAAAGCCCTGATGCATTTGGAAAAGATTTTTCCATGATCTAAAACACTTTCAGTATTGCTCACAAATGCTATCAGTAGTGAATTAAAGTACTTCACAGGTCCCTGAAAAATACTTTCAATATCTGATAAAATGTTATGATATATGGAATATATTTGTTGTTAGTAATGATTAAAGTGCTTCACAGGTCCCTGTAAATTGTTCACTAAGCAGAATAATTTTCTATCAGTAATAATGAATTAAAGAGCTTCACTGGTTCATGTAAAATGCTTTCAATATCACATAAAATGTTTGCTATGAAGAATTAGTTGCTATTTGTATTGAAATAAAGTGTTTCACAGGTCCATGTAAATTGCTTTCAATATCAGATATTACAAACCCTGATGTAAGAATTTGTTAAGCAATAGCAAGAAACGATTCTAGTCCAGTAATATAAACCTTGCTATATCACCGACTATATTCAGCAATCCTTCAAAACATGCTTCTTTTACCAGATGCTTCTATAGCTGATACAAAAGTGTTTGGACTATACACAGGAATGCACATGAAGCTGAAATGATATTCATGAATAATAAAGCACATCTGAATATGTATTGCTTCAGTTGAAAATGTAACACTACTATACTAGTCATTAGGACATATGTCAAACCTTAGATTGTACAAGCTGCATTATTACGGAACAGAAATACCATAGAGCACGCTAAAAGCCTCATTGATGAAGTAATTAACACAACGGATGCCCGTTGTGTTAATTTCTCAATAGAAAAGTGCCACAGAAAATAACGTATGTTTCAAATTCAGTTTCATAGAATACCTATTGGATGTACACAGATACTTTTGGGAGACATGGGACACTCGACCAAGCTACCGATTACATGTAAAAGATGAAAATATCACCCAGGTTGGTAGGTTCAATAATAGTTTAGGCCACATATTTGATGCCACCATGTATAGATGCACATAAGCCATAAATTAGGTTACCAAACTAATATGACATCCAAGCAACTTGAGCTGCCATGTACATACGACAGCTTAATGCACATTAAAGAATTACTGTAAAAAATGCTAGAAATGCTTCATGTGTGCATGTTTCTCAATGTGAAGTAGAATATTGCCATTTCATAAATATTTTCTAGTAAGTGCTTTTATTGAATATTGGAAAGCAAATCAGACAATATTCAGAGCAGTTCTGTACACAGCGTATATAGATTAGACAAGGGGGCTGACAACATCATCGAACCTATGCTAATGTTTTCAGTCGGCACCACTCATTCAATATGCGCAGGACCTCAACTTGTGGACAAATGTTTACATTCAATGAACACTAAGAGTGCATACAGTAAATAGCAGAAATACACGAAAAAGGGCCATGACATGTAATATGCTATTTTCCTCAAAATAAAATTAAGGTAAATGATCAGATCTACATGACTGTACATAATATTCAACTGGATGCATTCTCCTAGTCTAGCATGTTAGATATCAGTAAGCAATAATGCTCAATCTACAAAAAATGCTAACTGTCCACAAGGACATGTTTTGTTCTAAATCGTCACATCTACAGTATATATCAGCTTAACTAAACTTAGTTATGGCCATTCACGGAACGAAGACATCAAAGATATCTCAAAATTCACTGCTGCACTTTAACTCACAAAAATCCTAGAAAACATAACCAGTTTTGGAGCTAGGTATGTAACACTACTTCAATTGAGACAGACATCTCATCTCATGGTAGCCCCAATGAATAACCATTAAAAATTAGTGTGCAGTCCTTGAAATAAAAATCTACATACCAATATCAACTGATTATTAAAATTTAATCTGAACAAGAACATGGAAAGCTAGCACAAAAAGTATGTATCAAACACCCTAAAAACCTAGAAACAGCAGTCACGGATCGAAAAACATACTCGCTAGATAAACTCTATTAGCTGATTAGCTCCTCCCTCATCTTCTCACAGGTTCCTTACAACTCGGTTCCTCCCTATCAGTGGCAATTGCACGGAAAAGTTGGATAAACTAAGCCAATCAGAGAGTAGAATAATAGCAAATGGCACCAATCGATTCGAGCAAATGCCAGTTAAAAGCAAAGGATCGCTGCAGAGGAAAGTAATTCGTTGCCAACGACTGCAAAATCAAAGTTCACCTCAAAACACAACAAATTTCGCATGGACTGAACCACCTAATGAGAGAGGATGCATAGCAGTCGATAGATAGACGACGTGCTGGAGACTGGAACCACCTCGTTACCTGTGACTTTTTTTTGGAGAAGAGGGCTCGCCCTCGGTTGTTATTAGAAAAAACCGTTCATAGCTACATAATCAGTCGCAAGGATTTTTCGGCGGCCACGAGATGAGGGAATGGCTCCATCATCCCGCCATCCCGAGATCGCCTCGTAGGCGCAACAAGTCAGCTAGAGTTCACCTGCAACTGTGAAGACCAGGCAGGGCCTAGCTAATAACAGAAGCAGTTTTAACTACTACAGACTACTGGGAATGGTAAAAACAGGTCCACATGCTACTGAAACGCTTTTCTTCACCACCAGCCCGACAACATCACTAGTATTCGATCAGTATCCTCATCGGCGCCTAGCTTCTAGACCTCGTTACCAGTGACTACCCCTAAACCCTTGAAAATTACGGATCGGCTACTGCAAACTGTCGAATTGTAACCTCAAACATGGTGGGTCCATCCAGATTGAGAAAATGAGGAAGAGATGCATACCAGAAGGGCTGATAAAGTGTGACCTCGTCACCAGCAATTGCAACCCTAATGGCGGCGAATTTCC
>JAAXCT010002561.1:0-66886 GCA_012490785.1 Eragrostis nindensis | reverse complement strand
TTGGCCTCCGCTTCTTATTGTTTTCGTCCCACCCGGCTTTTTTTCCAGTAGACGCCATCATCATTCATTCCGGCCCAACCCACATCGGAGCGTCACTGCGTTAGGAATTTTCCTAGGTTCACTGCCTTCCCCGACGTTGTCGAAGCACCAGACTCCTGGAGACGGCGAGGACGACGTACCTCAGGTGGTTCACTGCTTTCCCCGGCGTCGTCGAAGGACCAGACTCCTGGAGACGGCGAGGACGATGTACCCTCAGTGAGCAGCGTCGCTGCATCAGGAGTCGGCGAAGGACCAGACTCCTGGAGACGGCGAGGACGACGTACCTCAGGTGAGCAGCGTCACTGCGTCAGGAGTCGTCGAAGGACCAGACTCCTGGAGACGGCGTGGATACGTACCCTCAGGTGGTTCACTGCTTTCCCCCGGCGTCGTCGAAGGACCAAACTCCTGGAGACGGCGCGTATATTGTGAGGTATACAACAGATCTCTTTGTTTTGATCTTGAGTTTGATGTTGCGTGCGTGTACGTCGGGCTTTGGTAGATGAGAAATTTAACATGGACTCGAGTTGGAGTCTCCTTTGCGTGTATACGACTTGGAGTCGCCTTTGCATGTATAAATTTTTTTTTTTACCTTGAAGGTCTTGTGTAGCTGTTGTACTCTTGGTTCAATTATGTCGGGCCTCTTTCGATAGAAGGTTCTCAAATTTGGAAACGTGGACGTGCAATTGAACAGGGACTCGAGTCGGATGAGGATACGTAACAAACGTAGTTTATAACTGGATGAGTCCGATCAGTATACCTTATCGCCCCAGACTTTTTTTCTGGAACTTTTTTTTTATAAAAGACGCGCGGACGGCGGACGGTAGACCCACAAGACAAATAATAAGGAGTAAAGATACGCGATGACATAACATCATCTTCAACATGGATGGCTCATCATAAAAAACACCCTCGATTCATAAATCCTAGGGAAAGAATCGTTTATTAAATTGTAGTGGGCATGTGTGTATAAACGAGCGTGATGCCCCTGCTACTCGTGCAGTCGTGCTTGACCAAACGATTGCCATCCGCGGCTGCCAGTCTGGCACTGTGGATCCTGGATCGTGTGCGGCCATCCTGACGTATAAGACTGGAATCACGGATTGCTATCATATAGGTCCATCGAAGGTGTTCATAGAGTCTACCCTATTATTCGCTGCTCATTCGTAGGCAGAGGTAATCTAGAGACTAGAGGATCAGAACATGCTTCTTTTGTTGAGTGATAAGTGAGAAGACGAATGGTGTTATTATTTCTCTCTGTTACAAAAATTGATGCATAGTGAAAATTATGGGGACCAACGGCTGAGCAGGGCAAGGACGGCTGAGTTGCAATCGGGAGTTGACGGTCTCCTTTGTAGCAGATTGTGAGGATGGTTTGAAAGAGGAGGAAGATGAGATCGCATGGCTTACGTCGCCCTGTATGATTGGGAAATTGATGGATCTTTTCTGGGTGAATCCAATTCTCAGTTTGGGCATGAAGGCAAGTATGACGCTGATCTCTCCTTCTTGGTCAGGTTTTGAGGTGGATGGCATATGGTTACACAGCGTCTAGTATATTGGGCACGACGACGTCCGATCAGCATGACACCAGGCTCGATCTCTCTCTATATGATCTAATTTTGCTTCGGTGAACTCTGTCACACGTTTTTAGTGAGCCCTCTATCTGGTTCCGAGATGTGCGGCAAAAGTGTCAAAGCCGGCTGATTGGAGTTTATGGAGGATGGTCAGGTCTTGATGGTGATGGCATCTATGGATCTTCTAGGGCTAAGGTGCGCGGAGCATTGTCGATCGTTCTATGCTCAATCGACGCAGAAGATGTGACATGACCATCAGGTAGATAAGTGGAAAGATTATGGCAGGCTGGTATGATTCAATTGAGGTTTAGGCGAGACCTTGAACCTTTTTGTTGCAATGGTGGCCATAAGGAAGTAGTGTTTGTTGGTGGTTGCTCAGCCGTAGGATAGTCGTTGTTTTTCTTTGTTTCTCTGCTCCATTTTCCCTTGGCCCGTGTGCTATAAGGAATGGAGCTTTTTCTTTGTAATAATGATAGCTATATGCATCGCTTTGATGCAGAGGCTGGAATATCAATATATTCCCGATTCTAAAAAAAAAAATGTCACACCGTTTTTTCATACCTTTTCTGAAAATCATGATAGCTGATAAAACAGAAATCATTTTCTGGTATATAATTATTACACTCTCTTTTTGTCATTGAATTATTTACACTCTTGACTAGCAGGCCCCAGCAGATAAGCAGTAAACACCACAATTCTACAACATTTCACGTTTTGTTAGGACATGGATATGCTCCAAATCTGTATCTAACTCAAACACTAGCTATCTATGAGTGCAAATCTCCCTGAGTTAAGGGACTATAATTTGTTGACGCGGAAATTTCATTCTTTTTTAGTCTCTCTCTCTCTCTCTCTCTCTCTGTGCATGTGGACAAACAAACTTCAAACAGTGACTCGCAAGTACACTCGGTGGAAACATACTGTCGTGTAAAAGCGTCAACTGAAGACTAATGGTGACCGAACAAATAGGCTTATATATTGGTTAAACTCAATTAGCTAAGCGCAAGGTAGGCGTAAATATCATGCTTCCTACTGCACATATATGCGTACAATAAAGGCAAGGATTTCACATGGTGGTCTATATATTTCATTGATCCACCGACAGGGCTTGGGACACGTTTCATTGAAATGAGTTGGCCTCTGTATTTAGCATCAACGTAATGGGAGGGAGTTGATTTGATTTTCTTACATTCCAAGTTTTAGTCACAAGTATAGCAATCATTTTGATAAAATATTTCTGAGCAACATACATAATTCTATGTTATACATAGTGCGGCATTTTTGCTCATTCACAATGTTAGGATGAGCACCTTATTGATGTACTAGCAAACATCCATCGCCCATCGGAGAGCATCATATCCTTTGTTACTGTAGTTGATTTTAACACTGTCATACTTGTTCAAGCAAAATAAAAGTACAGAGCGTTTTCAATTTGAGGAAAAAAAAATACGTTCACTGCATAAACATGGGGACTTGTATTATATGGTGAAAATTCATGAGACTAGTAGCTGGCATGAAAAGGATGTCAGACTTCTTAATTAGTAACAATTGTCAGGACATAGTTTATTGATTGCGGGATATAAATGGAGAGATGGATATATGGTTGGTGACAGTAATTAGTTTATGACCGTGAGGCGTGTGTCTCGTGAGCCACCCCGTGTGGACGTACTGCTCCGCTTCTTCATGTACGGCGGTACGAGCTGAACCAAGACTCAGATTAAATTACAAGTCTAGCAGTTATAGGGAGAACAAGGCGAGCGGTTGGAGGCTGATAGGATCGGCTGCTGAGACTGGGATGCATCGGGAGTAAAATGCTTTGGCGCAGGGATCCCGTATGCTCGGCTTCCCACCGTTGCACTAGCTTAACTCCGTGTAGCTGAGCCACGTTGGCCTGTTGTCTTGCAACTCTCGCAGCCATAGCCGAACGAACATGTCGGATAGCATCTGCGTCAAAGCTTTGGAGCAATGGCGGAGACAGGCACACCGGACTGCCACGGCTGTATGTAGTGTACACTCGACTAACTCAATATCAGCTGCTGATCCTGTTCTTCTTGGGCTTTCTATACCGTACCTTCTTCGCAATCGATTCTGCTTTAGATCCTCTTTTGGATGAAAACGGATCTAAAGCAGAAGAAACAAAAATGGTCCAGGTTACAAATTGGATGCAATCCATGACTTCAACAACTGAACTATTGTTGGTCTTGATTTACGGACAACCATAGCAAACTCTTTGAAGAAAACTGACCGACAATTAGCAACTGCTGGATATTCTTCAAAAATCCTTTAGAGTCGGATACATGGAGAACTTGGGGTGAGGCTAATGCGGGCGCGCTCGCTGCGTTCCTCGTGCACTCGATCCGGCAGGGGACAAATAGCTGCTGGTCTGAGTCCCATGCCCCATCCCGTTTCCAACGCAAGCGCTCAGTCGTGCATGGCAGGAGCACGTGCCATGAGGCCCGCACGTGGTCTCAAGTTTTTCAGGCTCTGTTTTGTACAACCTCTAGTCAATTTTTTTCTCAAACCTATGAACCAAGCTTCCGTTTCATCTTTTTCTTGAACTTATGATCAACTTATGTTCAAACTTTTTTTCTCAAACTCATATACAAACTGTTTCTTAAACTTGTAATGAACTTATCCAAAACTATGCGTGGGAAAGGAAATTCGGAGAATTTGCTGCTCGAGAGTCGAATGCATGGAGAATCTAAGCAACCATCTTGGTTCATAAATTGATACAGAGCAATTGATACTGATGTTACAATTCACA
This sequence comes from Eragrostis nindensis, assembly GCA_012490785.1. NCBI lineage: Eukaryota > Viridiplantae > Streptophyta > Magnoliopsida > Poales > Poaceae > Eragrostis > Eragrostis nindensis. The sequence continues at coordinate 62,512 of JAAXCT010002561.1, read as the reverse complement.
GTACCATGGGTGGGGCTCAGAAATTTATTTCTAGCTTATATCCCTTCGTCATTGCCAACTGCTACCGAGTCTTTCTTTTCCGTTCACCGGACTAAACACCCCCATAGATGGTCTACCTGTTCTTGCAGCTACGGCCAAATACAGCGCACGAGCGTGCAATGCAGTTGTAGGTAGTGGTCAGGGCGAGCTCTGCTAGTGGTGCCCAGGCAGAACCCTAATTTCCTGGCTTCTGCTATTGTAGACCTCTTCCTTCTTATCTATTGTAGATCAAGCAGCACAACTTAGTTTGCTCTGTTGTGACGAAAGTAGATGCCCCCATTTTGCATCCAATAGTTTCCTTGTACCCGAATGAATGATATGCTTGAAAAACTTGACAAACTATTGATACTTAAGCCCTCCATTTTGAGACAAAAACAACTGTATTCTTGAATTGTTTTACAAATTCATAGCATAGTCACCAGACCCCTAGTTTGTACTCCGTTTCAGTTTAAGTGTCATTCTAGCACATCCAGTTTTTCCAAAATAAATGTCATTCTCACTTCCCAATGCAAGTTTCTCTCTATCTCTCTCCTCCTTTACTGCTCATCATTTTCACCGCGCTCTCTACTTTTTCATCTCTTCTTAATTCTCATGCCCGAGGCTAGAATGACACTTATTTTGAAACCGAGGGAGTAAGAAAAAGGGAAACAAAAAAAATCACATTCCAAAAATTCACTTTGTCTGTTTAATGTCCTGAATAAAATCTTTTCTCACTTTATTCCTGAGGCCCAACAATTAAAGTTGGTGCAATGAACTCCCTAATGTTGTGTCCTTTTTTTTCTTGGTAGATAAGTTGAATTTAAGGGTCAAATATTACGTGATATAGCCCACACATCAAACCATGTTAAAAAAATAATAACATAGTAGATTCAAGATTATTTGTATGAATATATTCTTAAACTAAAGCTAGATGCTATTAAACTATGAAAATATATAAAAAACGATAATTAATATGATTTTCTGGGCGAACGATCATCATGCAAAATTTGAGTTTTAAATTCAACTTGTATTTTAAAATAAAAGAAGACAAACTTCAACAAAGGTACATTGAACCAACATGAATTGTTCGGGGAAGTAACTAAGCCAAAATTTTGTTTAGAGGGTCAAATGTGTCGTGACTTATTTGGCTGAGAATAATTGACTTAAGAGAAGGAAATGTGTTTATGTAATTGTTTTACGTATATATATCCATAGCATATAGTTTGCAAATCCACATGCTCATCTACAAACCTATGAAGTTATATAAAAAGGACAAAAGAAATGAGGGAAGGGCGCGCCAGCGGCGCGCCACAGCTTCTTGTGGCATATAGGGAACAAGCTGGATGAGAAATGTGATAGCTAGCATTGGGTTCACTGTGGTTGTGATAGTAATCGATCGGAACTTCCGTCACAGGCGGTCACAACATCACAACATGGGCCTTGTGATGACCCAGAGGAGCCATCCACCGAAAATGCATCAGGGCTATGCACGCCAAGTCTGCAAAGAAGGCACGGCGGTGACAGCACATAATGGGCGGCCTCGCGATCGAGCAAAATCCACTAGCAGATTAATTGGCAAGCTCTCAAACAAACCAGCTGCCTGCTGTAGTGAATTTCTGTGGCCACGAGGTGCTGGAAGCTGAGCTCAGATACGGAGCATGGCCACACACTAAATTGAAATGCATGATTTGAGCATCTTTTTTCTTCTTCCTTTTGCTTTATTTTCTTGCTCGATGTGTAGCTGATCAAGTGAATACGACTAGCTGCAGCAATCATTTCATTTTCTTGCTTTGCTGATTAATTGTTCTTTTGTTCTATTTCAGTTATATTTTTTTCCCTGCAGCAAACGGCGGTGATTGGATTTCCATGGAGCCGAGGTGGTGATCTCGTAAAGGCATAGGACCGTGCAATAAACAGAAGCTTGTACAAGCCAAAAAATTGTCCATCCATGAAAGAAAACATGTGTCTATTTTTAGTTCCTGTATTATACTAGATCGGCTTGGCTTAGCCTGAATAGAATCCTATGCAAGGCTAAGGTAGACCCAAACAAACCTTAAGGAATCAAGCATTGCTCGAAGCCAGACCAATTATCTCGTGCGGGCAGATACTTTCAGGCAGGAAGTCAGTACTCGAACCAAACATATCACAGGTAGGTCTATAGGTTTGGTAATACTTTCTTAGGGCTTCCGCAGCGATAGGAAGAGATTGCTGTGCAGCAACAGTGCAACAACCAGGGAGGGAGAGGGTGCGAGATTGAAGCGACAACCGCAGCGCAGCGCAGCCATAGAAGTTCCTTCCGATCGCTGCTTTCAACTAAACGGTCTATATATAATTATAGCTGTGAGATCTGAAGTCCAAGAAACCACCCTCCTAGCTCGCTCACTAATAAATTTAACCCTTCCATTTCTACCAAGGGAAATTGAGACATTGTAGTCACTAGTAGTCTGGCTAGTGGCTAGCAAAAGAACGTGTCTACTTGTTTAGAAATCCAAGTGACGAGGACTTGATGAAGGAGGTTGAAACATCGATGTTTCAACCAGGATTGGGATGCATAGGGAACAAGCTGAATTGTAAAATGTGACGTCATTGGGCTCGCTGCCGTTGTGAAAGTGATCGAAGCTTCCACCAGAGGCGCCGCAGCGCGGACACCGGCTTTGTAAGGACCCGGAGGAGCCGTCGACCGAAAAGCATCAGTCGTGGCTTGCCAAGGATGCAAAGAAGATGAGATGATTCAGCACTCACTGGGCCTCGCGAACAGAACCCACTTGCAGATCGATCGACACGAGCTCACGAAACCATCTGACTGTTGGAAAGAATTTCTGTTTCGCCGCATGCGTTCAATGGGCCATCCTGCACGGACCAAGCTAGTCCCTTTGAAATATACCAAAGTTGATGACACGTCATTCTCTGTACTGCAACGCTATACTACATTAGCTGCGGTGTCTAATTAAGGAAGGTATACAAAATAGTGCACACGTACATGATGCAATTGCCCTGGTATATGAATGAGAGTAAATAGTAATTGAACGAAAGTCTCAATTATAAGGGCCCTTTCACTAGACCATGTGCCATCACCTCTTCCCTCTAGCAAGTACGGCTACCTTTTATTCACTAGCAAGAAAAAATTATTCATTAGCAAGAAAACCGGTTAGTTGCCTAGATGGTTGATGAAGCATTAACATTGCTACACTTGACTTCAGAACCGCTTGGATCTAGCTCCTGGCCATAAGTAGAAGAGCTGGATGATCAAGAGAGGCTGGTGATGTGTGGAGGTCAAAGCGATGGCGGTTGACCTGTTGCCTGGGAATGGGAGATGCATAGGGAATGCAAGCTAAACAGTAGTGTGCAGTTGCTGGGATCAGTGCTATTTTATCAGCAAATGCATCTTGAGTGACTAGAGGCAACACTCCAACACCAAGAAGCCGTTCATCACCGTCTGCACGGACTGCTCGGGATGAGCAGTCCAGGCACGCCGCTATTGTGTTGATGTCCACACGCACTACCGGAAATCCCGGATTTGCCGAGTGCCAAGGGCACACGGCAAAGAGGCCAGTACACTCGGCAAAAACTTTGCCGAGTGTAACACACGGCAAAGCCCACTCGGGGACGGGATACACGGCAAAGACCGCCTTTGTCGTGTGTTTTCCGTCGGGCACTCAGCAAAATGTTTGCCGAGTGCAAAAGGGACCCTCGGCAAAAAAAAGTGGACGGACGGCGCCCTGACGGAAGAAAGCGTTGCCGAGTGTCAAGCTTCGCACTCGGCAAAGCTTTGCCGAGTGTCCGCAGGATGAACACTCGGCAAATCCGGCAAGGTTTGCCGAGTGAGTGTTTAAAGACACTCGGCAAACCTTGTAAACTTTGCCGAGTGTCTGTGCATAGACACTCGGCAAAGTCTGTTTCCAGAACAGCTTTTCGCCAGGCTTTGCCGAGTGTCTTTGCACGGACACTCGGCAAAGCTATTTTTCAGAACCTTTTTAAATGGTTTTTTTCATCATTTCTTTTGACAAACACAGGCAATTAATATATATGACATTTAACATCCAATTCACAACCACAATAGTCTACAAATGCTCACATATTTCACAATTACACATATATAGCCACAAATAGTCCATAAATCCACAAATAGTCCATAAACTTCACAAGTTTGTTCACAAGTCCACAAATACTAAAGCACAAGTTTGTTCACAAGTCCACAACCACAAATAGTCGCTAATAAGATACAAATCACATAAAGGGAGGTGGGGGTGGGAAAAGATTGCGAGCTGCCGATAGATCTACGTCTTGAACTGCAGCATTGGACCCCGCCGATCCAGACAGATGCTGCAGAAAGGAGGACATATAACATTTGTGATACAACATACATAGCAGAACTATAAGTTTTCTAAGTGTCTAAGTTTTCTAAATCTCTAAGTTTTCTAAGTCTCTAAGTTTTCTAAGTTTGTTTAAGGTTGTAAAGAGACGCACCGGAGAAATTGGAGGACGAGGACCCCAGGGCACCTGTGCCGGCAAAGGGTGACCCATCGTCTCAAAGTGAGTCTGAAAGAAGGAGAACATCTCTGTCATCTGCTGCGACACCTGCTGCGACACCTGCTACGCCATACTCGCCTCGAGCTGCTCCCGTCTGATCCTCTCTTCCTCAAGCTGGCCCTGCAATATTGAATCAAATGTTATACTCAGGTGCATGCATCCCAATATTAAAAGTGAACGAACGATGAATGTAACAGTAATAACCTGGAGGGCCTGTGTAGCGGTCGGTCATTGGCGTATGCTCGGGCCAGGGAGGAGGTTGGCGGCTGCGTGGACGGCGTCGGGGAGGGCGGGGCCGGTGGCGGCGGCGCGGACGGTCTCGCCGGCGTCGAGGCCGGGGTCGCCGGCGTTCGAGTTCGGTCCCGCGCCAAGGAGGCGCGGGCCGGGGTCGGGGAGGGTGGGCGCGGCGCCGGGGACGGGGCGCCGGGGAGGGAGACGCTTTTCGGGGAGGGAGGTGCTGGCCGGGCGTGGCGGGGAGGGTGCTCGCGACGGCCGGGGACAGGGATGGGGCGGTGCGCCGGGGAGGGAGACGCGGGGGACGCCGGGAGGGAGGCGCGGGCGGGGCGCGCCGGCGGGCCGCGGCGGCGAGCACGTTGTGGCGGCGAGGGCGGGGCGCGCCTGCGGGCAGCGGCGGCGAGCACGTTGCGGCGGCGAGGGCGGGGCGCGGCGGCGAGGGCGCGGTGGTGAGATGGCCAGCTGATTCGAAAGAGAAGAGAAGAGATGGGAGAGGACGCGGGCGAAACGGCTAAGTGCCGATGGGACCTATTTGCCGAGTGTCGTGGATCTCGACACTCGGCAAAACGTTTGCCGAGTGTCGTGGATCATCGGCACTTAGCAGTTCTGTGGACACCATTTTCCGAGTGCAATGATTTTTTCTGAGTTTTTTTTTTACACTCGGAAAATTTTCAGTCTTTTGCCGAGCGCCGAGCCCAAGGGCACTCGGCAAATCGGCTTTTGCCGAGTGTCTTGGTGTGCAACACTCGGTAATATTTAAAACTGGCATGTCAAAAAAAAATAATAAATAGCAAACAAATTCAAAAAATTACAAAATTTTGAAATGAGTCTATTTATATGATGTATTGTCTATAAAAAATATGTATGAAGTCAAACTCAAATTCGAAAATCGATGTGACTCTATATCCTAATGATCTTTCTAAACTCTACTTCTCTTCTTCGGAGATTCCTCGTTTTGTAAACAACGTCCGTGACAACTTGCGCGAAACCTTCTCTACTATTTATCACAACATCCCCGTATGATATCGTGACGTCCTGACAAATCTCACAATTTTCTGACATTATTTGTATTTTATATAATTTTAAAACAATTCGGTCACACGCTCATATTTCATGTACAAGATGCCCGGAATTTCATTTCATTTCCTGGATACGGCCTCACGTTGAACTCAGCAACGTGAATGCCATTTTTTCATTCACTCGATTCCATTATTCGAATCACTCGCAGTTCAATTACGACTTATCATCAAAAAATAGAATTAATAGAAATAAATAGCTAAAATTATCAAACACACCGTAAAATGTACCAAATTTCAAGATGAAGTATAATGAAGTGTATGGAGGCAATGAACAAATTTTGGGTTGCAGAATACGAAAAAAAAACCAACATTTGCCGAGTGCATCTGGTGACACTCGGCAAATAGGTATTTTGCCGAGTGTCCTGTTAAGGACACTCGGCAAAAAGGGGACGGCGCCGTTCCCTCTAACGGCCCTGGCGCGTGCCCTGCACGTGCCCATGCTTTGCCGAGTGTTGACATGCAGGACACTCGGCAAAGGACCAGTTTTGCCGAGTGCTCCTGTTTTGCCGAGTATTGTTGGTCAGCGACACTCGGCAAAGGCATTTTTTGCCAAGTGTCTTTTGGTTGCCGAGTGTTTTTTTCTATGTACTCGGCAAATGGCCTGTTTGCCGAGTGCCCGACAAAATGCACTCGGCAAATTGGCCCGCACTCGGAAAAGAGGCGTTTTCCTATAGTGACGCGGCATCTCGCTGGACACCAAGCTGTAGCAGAGTTCAATGGGTAACCAAGAAACGCGGCACGTTGGGCTTTCTGGCCTCTCTCCTCGCTCGGTCAGCCATTGTGTCCGACTTCGCTCAGCAATGACGTACGGCACGTACGTCGTGACGATGTGAGGAAAAAACATGACCAGCCGCCGTTAGGCAACACCAAAAACCAAGCCATGCGATGGGATATCATGCGAGCTCATCGGCCCCCGTCCTCGCTAGGACGACTCGGGTGGCGACTCACACGCCGCCGCCACCAGCCCGGCAGCCCCCTACCTCCTCTCTCCCCGCCCCGGCCGCCGCCAGAGCTCGTGGCCGGGAAACGGCGCAACGGCAAGGAAGGCGGCGGTGGGACGTCCTCTCGCCTACACCCCTCTCTTCCCCCTTCTCCCAATAAAGATGGCTGATTTTCGGCGATCCAGATCCTGTCCGGCCGGCCGCTGGGTCGCGAGGTTTGTCGACGTTGTCTGTGCCACCGGGTCGCCGCCGATCCGGCCCGCGCGCCGGCGTGCGGCTGCTTTGGCGCATGGTGGCACGAGTCCAACTTTTGGGCTGATCCGCGGCGAGCGACCCCCGCTGATCTGGCTCTCGAGGCCGCTGATGGTTCGTTGGTCTGGCGGTGATGGCGCTCGTCATGGAGATGTGCGGCAATGGTGGCGCCTGTGGGTGTCATCTTTCTCCATGGAGGCACTGCGTGTGAAGTCCTCCGGGTGAAAACCGAATTCCAATTTTCAGGTAGGCGGCGACGACGTTTTTAGGCGTCATATTCTCATGAGGTGCTGTCTTAGAGGGTCTTCTTCATGTTTGGATGCTGGCTGGCCTGTTTAGGTGATGGTCTTGCCAGAGAACTTGCCGTTCTTCTTTGCCTTTCCAGTCTCCAGCAGGTATCATGCACTTTGATGCAGGTGGTTTTGGCTTTTATTGCTGTTCTTTCTAGTGCGAACATGGCGGCCACCGATTTATAGGGACCAGACAACATTAATCCTTGCACGATACATTTTTTATGCCGATGAATACTGATGCACTTCCACAACATTGAGGTTCGTGGTCGTGTGGTGGTAGTGATAAAGATCGGTGGATTGGATTTGCATGGAGATGGTTGAGTCTTGATGGTAGCAACTCAAGGTGGCTGCATTAGACGTGACCGGAGATCACATTGGTTTAGCGTTGAGTGGGATGAGCGTCCGATCAATGGGCCAACGTCGGCTGATACCTTTGGTAAGGCAGTGTTTGAGGATATGGTGAACTCTTTTAAAGCCTTTACCGTGGCTTGCCTAGGAGAAAGACGATAAGATGGTGCCAACATGACAGCTCTTTCTCGACCGTGGAGGAGACCATCAGATCGTCTTTTATGGCTAGGGCGAGGTAGGTTTTGGATGGTTGTTTAGCTGCAAGAGAGTGCGCCTCTGCGAATGAGACGCCTCTTTCTCTGTGGTATGACTATCCGATTCTCTTTTATGCCTGGAGCGTTCAGAGGAGAGATAGTTTCTTTGGATGTTAGTGGTTGTTTAGCTTTAGGACAGTGTGTTTTTCGTTTTGGCTACTTTATTCCTTGCCTAAGTACAATTTGGAATGGAGTTTTCTTTCTTTGTAATCTTTATGGCTATATGCATCGTTTAGACGTAGAGGCTGGAATATCAATATATTCCCACTTCTAAAAATAAAAACCAAACCATCTCCCGACTAACTTCGTCTATTTCCAACAGACAGAACGAACACTAGCAACATGGAGCGTGGCTGACCGCAACGGGGTCGGATCCATCGATGTTGGAGTTGGAGGGCGCGGTGTCATCCAAGTGGCTATAGATTGTCATCGAAGGGAGCGGTGTCATGCTGTTCCGTGTGCCGGCAAGTGGCTATGGCTTGCCGTGGGTCATTTATGCAGAAGCTCATTCTTTCAGGTCGTGTAATTATGTGTTCCAAGTCATGTTTGCGAGCTTTTTTGACCTCGCAAGAGCACACTAATGTGAGCTATGTCATGCTACAGGCATTGGAGACCATCGCATGGGCCGCAGGTCATTTTGGTCGTGCATTTTTGGTGGAGCTTTAGGTCATCTTCGCGTGCTACCATGTCACGTGACGCAGCTCACACAGGACTTTGGTTGTAGTTCGGCGTTCACACACAGGTGGTCTGCCCAGTGCCATCTGCGACGTGCCATCAAAGGTCGCTAATCTTTATCTTGGCTGCTCTTTTCAACCTCTGGAAGCCATGTAGTTCAAACAACCTCCGAGACATTTCCTGTTGCTTTGTTGCCTTTGTTTCCTTTGGTTGCCTGGAGGCTTTGGAAGGAGTCGAACATGAAGTATTCGCCTTCTAAGCACTCCAACACTGGTCGCTCTCCCCCAAATTGAAGCTTATCCTTACATCACAGATCGCAAAGTTGCAGAGGTTCATCTCGTCGAGACGCGCCAAGGAGGTTTAAGCCTTGTATGCGTTCGGTCATAGAAGAACTAGTGGCTTATTTCGAGTGTTTCTCCTTTTTTCCTGTTTTCTTAGGTGTTCCTTTTGTTAAGCCTCTGGGTCTCATGACAATAACTCTCTTTATTCTTAATGAAATACATGCTCCACACGTTCTCGAAAAAAAATTGCTCAAAGGCAGACCAATTTTTTAGTGCGTTTGGCACCGACTCTCTGGCAGGCAGGGCCGGCCCTGGGCCGGTGCAAGCGGTGTAGCCACACCGGCCCCCAAAAATCAGGGGGCCCGATCTGGACATATATGTACTAGGTATCTTAGTCAAGGCCTGGCCCAATCGTCCGTTTCATTCAGAATTGCAGGCTCCAGCCGAGCTAAAACAAAAATGGCCGAAGCCCACTGTCCAACAGGCTGCAGGTAGGCCACCAGCAACGTACATGTATACACGTACTGATGTACAGAAGTTGATTCGTCTCTTGATCTCCTAACTACGGCTCACCTCCTGAACTTCACGAGACGACGGTTCGCCTGCCGCTCCTACCGCCGCCGATCTCGCTTCTCGTCCTTCATCTCTCAAGGTTAGAAATCCCAATCCCTAAATGCTACTGGAATGTTCTTGCTTGTTCACTTTGATTGGATTAAACAAGTTTCATCCCTTGATGATTTCTTTTCAATTTGTAGGATGAGAAAGCATGCATCCGGCAGTGAGAAAAGGAGAAAAAAGAAACGTATGGAGGAGGCCGCTCAATCACAGAAAGGAGATATTCATAAATTTTCAAGCCTACAGATCCTTCAAGGAACAATGAGGAGTGGGCGATGGTTGTTTTTGAGCATCAATCTGATGGGCCTTCACAAAGAAATAACGACATCAGTGGGAATATTGATAATATAAGTGATCGTGAGAATTCACCAGTTATGGAATCTACTGCTGTTGATGAACAAGAACAACCATTTTTCTCTATCGATATTTATGATCCTAGAAACTGGGATAATCTCGATAACAAAGCAAGGGATGTATTAGTAGGGACCTATAAGAGAACAGAACCTTGTATTCCCTTTGGATGACAGCATGAGACGTTTTTCATATTCTTATTATTCGAAAACAATGAAGAATGGAGAGGTACATGACAGAAAATGGTGTTGGGGGAGGCCCACTGTGTCCCCTCCCCCTGGCCCAAAGGCCTGGCCTGCTATGAAGCCCATCAAAGCCCAAGATGATGTGTAGTACAGAATAGGCCCATGTATGTTGGCCTCTGGCCCACTAGGGTTAGGGGAATCCCTCCTTGTAATAAGGAAATGACCATAGTGCCCTGGAGTAAGGGCAATATGGTACTTGTAATTCTAGGATTGTGGGGGTGTATCAGCCTATAAATACCCCCCTACCACCCTCAAGACAAGGCATTCAATACAAGCTCTTAATTACCTACCTCTCTTGGCTCTTGTTTGGTCCCTTTCTAGTCCTTCCCAGGGGTCCCTCACTTGTGGTAGACCCTTGGAGGATCCCCCTTCTACTATTGTGGGCTTGTAACCACAACAGTTGGCGCCGTCCGTGGGGATCGAACAAGAAGCCACGACGAGATGACTAAGAGGGCTGAAAAATCAAAAACTGACCTTCCGGCAGGAGGCACCCGGAAGACCAGGTCCGCGGCTTCGGACGAAGGCGTCGACCCGCTGACGATAATTCGCACCTTCCCCAGCGGCTCGACACTTCCTTCGGCTCCGACACTCCCTTCGGCATCGACCTCGGTGGTACTGCCTTCGGAGACCAACAACAACACAACCAACGTCGACCTTCCGGCAGTGGAGGAAGTGGCCGAAGGCGCCGAAGGCTCCTCCGAAGACGAAGAGAACATCGACACGGGCGAAGTCGAACGCCGCGACGAAACGATGGAACCACCTCGCAGGAACGCCGAAGCCGAAGCGCGGAGCCAGAGGGGGCTCGCCGAAGCTGTAGCCGAGGAGCAGCGCCTAGCGGAGCTCCAGGAGGCGTACAACCGCGAAGCTCGCGAAGCTGACGAACGACTGTTGCGGCAGCGCGCCCTCGAGAACTTCGATCGAGACGAATCCACGTATCGTCTTCGAGCCGAAGCCGCACGTCGACAGCAAGTTCACCTCCAAGCGCAGCTGAACACCCTACGACGCACCAGCCGCCGGGAGGCTGAGACGCCGGAACACCGCCAAGAGCGTGACGAAAGGCACACCCACTCCAGCGGAAGCAAGCGTCCCGCAAGCTCCTCCGACACAAACCAGCCGCTCTCCGCGCGGCTACAATCGGTGGCGTGGCCCCGGAAGTTCATTTCGGCGAAGCTGCCAACCTTCGACGGCACCTCCGACCCCCGCGAGTTCTTCATCAGCTATGAGACCGCCATCGAGTCAGCAGGGGGCGACGACGACATCAAGGCCAAGGCCTTCGTCCTCGCTTCGAGCGGGATCGCCAAGACATGGTACACCAAGCTACCGGCGAACAGCATCTACTCATGGGAGCAGCTTCGGGACCAGCTCCAGATCCACTTCCAAGGCAATTACGCCGCGAAGGTCACGGCGGCAGACCTTCAGGCGTGCAAGCAGAAGGACGGCGAGTCACTGCAAGACTACACCCGGCGCTTCATCCACCTCAAGTGCCAGGTGGAGGGAGTACCAGACTCAATCATCATCGAAGCCGTCACCAAGGGCATGAGCCTGTGCCCGGCGAGGTCCGAGATCCGAAGGACCGAGCCGAAGACCTGCACCCACCTGCTGCAAATCCTGGAAGCACATGCACGTGCCGACGAAGACTTCCGGCGCGAGAAGGAGGCGCGAGCAAGCCAAAAGAAGAACGACCGGGGGAAGCGTCACAGCGACCGAAGCGACGACCCCCCGGATGACCGCCGAGGCCACCGCTCCCAGCGCCGAGAGGTCAACAACATCGACAACTCCCGAAGCAAGAGCCCGCAGAGGACGGACAATCGTTCCGGTGGCTCGCGAAACAACTCGCGGCACTCCGACAACGGTCGCCGATAAAACAACCGAAGCTCTCGCGACCCATACTGCGAGGTGCATGGCGTCAATCAGGGCCACACGTCGAAGCAGTGCCCCCAAATCGCCGCCTTGCGTGAGGCAAGGGAGCGCCGCGACGCCGACGCCGCGCGAGGAGTCAACGTCATACATGGGGCTTTCGGAGCGGGCGAGGCCTTGCCCCCGCCTCCGGACCACCACCCAACCAGTCACAACGTCATCCTGGCCATCACTGGGGGCTCCAGTCAGCCATACGCCTCGAAGAGGCAGCGTCGCGACTACGTGCGAAGGGTCAACCACGTGGCCGCCCACCCGCCATTGGCCCAATGCCGCTGGTCGCACGTACCGATCACCTTCACTCAGGCCGACCTTCGCCCGATGGAGTACCCGCACAAGGACGCCTTCGTGATCAACGCCAACATGCGCGGGACGGAGGTCCGTCGCGTGCTTATTGATGGCGGCAGCTCCGCTGATGTCATCTTTATCGACGCCTTCAACCAACTGGGCATCCCCCGATCTGAGCTACGGGCCTCCGACAGCCCCCTCGTCGGCTTCGGGGGAGAGCCAATTCACGCCCTCGGGAGCGTGAAGATCGCAGTTTCCTTCTCCGGGCCCGCGGGACACCGCACCGAGCTGATCCCTTTCGACGTCGTCGACATGCCCTACGCCTACAACGCCATCTTCGGCAGGGGCTCATCAACGCCTTCAACGCAGTCACCCACCACGGCTACCTCTGCATGAAGCTTCCGGCTCCGAACGGCGTCATCACTGTTTACGGTGATCAACTCGCCGCCCGCCGCATCGAGCATGGCCAAACGCCTGGCCAGAAGCAAGTGCACCCGCTCCGACGCGAGCCGAAACCCGAGACGGTCGAAGCGGCCACACCGACACCTCCGGCCGGCACTCCGAAGGCGCGCGTCGACGGCGAGGTCAAGAGCGTGGTCTTATCTCCCGATCGCCCCGACCAAGCCGTCCTCATCGGCGAGGGGCTCCCGCCGGAACTGGAAGCAAGCATCATCGACCTCCTCCGGAACAACAAAGACGTCTTCGCGTGGTCAACCAGCGAGCTCTCCGGAGTAGACCGCAGCATCATCGAGCACACGCTCGACATTGACCCGAAGGTGACTCCGATCAAGCAAAGGAAGAGGGAGTGGTCGGAAGAAAAGAAAGTGGCGCTTCGGGCGGAGATCCAGAAGCTCAAGGATGCTCAAGTAATCCGAGAGGTGAACAAGTCCACCTGGCTCGCGAACCCGGTCCTCGTCAAGAAACACAACGGCCAGTGGAGGATGTGTATCGACTACACCACCCTCAACAAGGCATGCCCGAAGGACGACTTCCCCTTGGCTCGCATCGACGAGTTGGTCGACTCCACGGCCGGGTGCGAGCTCATGAGCTTCCTCGACGCTTACTCCGGGTACCACCAAATATGGATGGCCCCCGAGGACGAAGAGAAGACGGCGTTCAAGACAGACGATGGGACCTACTGCTACGTCCGCATGCCTTTCGGCCTCAAGAATGCCGGAGCAACCTTCTCCAGGGCGATACAGAAGACCCTCGGGGACCAGCTCAACCGAAACGCCGCCGCCTACATCGACGACGTCGTCATCAAAAGCACCTCCGACGCCGGCCACCTCGGCGACTTAGCCGAAACCTTCGCGAACCTGCGCAAGGTGGGCTTCAAGCTGAACCCGGCGAAGTGCACCTTCGGGTGCGTGCCGGCAAACTCCTCGGCTTCCTCGTCTCCAAGCGAGGCATCGACCCGAATCCGGAGAAGATCAAGGCCATCACCGATATGGAGCCGCCCAAGACCACCAAGGAGCTACAACGCTTCACCGGCAGACTCGCGGCTCTCGGAAGGTTCATTTCCCGCGCCGCAGAGAAGTGCCTCCCCTTCTACCAATGCCTTCGGGGCTCCGGCCCGATGCGCTGGGGGGACGAGCAAGATAAAGCATTCGAAGAAATCAAATCCTACCTGGTCAAGGCGACCACGCTTCGCCCACCGCCTCCGAAGGCACCACTCCTACTGTACGTATCGGCCGCTCCGGCAGCAATCAGCGCGGTCCTCGTGCATGAAGTCCTCGTCGGCGACAAGCTGGTACAGCAACCCATATACTACGTATCGGAAGCCCTCTCCGGAGCCCGCCTCAACTACAACGTCGTCACCAAGCTGGCTCTCGCTGTGCTGATGGCATCACGGAAGCTGCGCCGGTACTTCGAAGGCCACGAGATCACGGTGCCCACCTCGTTCCCACTGAAGGACGTCCTCGGCAACAGGAACGCGTCGGACAGCATGGCCAAATGGGCCATCGAGCTCGCGGCCTTCGACATCAAGTTCGTGGCCCGTAAAGCCATCAAGTCCGGCATCATCGCCGACTTCATCGCCGAGTGGACACCCGCTCCGACCCCGGAGACGCTGCCCCAAGAGCCGCTCTGGACAGTACATGTCGATGGGGCTTGGGGCTCGTCCGGAGCGGGATGCGCAGCCGTCATCACTTCACCAAGCAACCAGAAGCTTCGGTACTCGGCTTCGCTCGCGTTTCCAACGACAAATAACGCAGCGGAGTACGAGGGTGTCCTCCTCGGGCTCCGGCAGCTTCGAGCCCTCGGAGCCCGGAGGGTCACCGTCTACACCGACTCCCAGCTCATCGCCGAGCAAGTCTCGAAGGAGTACATGGCCCGAGACCCGGAGATGGCAAGCTACCTCAAGGTCGTCCGGAGCATGGAGAAGCACTTCTCCGGTTTCGACGTGAAGAGCATCTCGAGGGTACACAATCAGGAGGCCGATGCCCTTGCAAAGGCAGCAGCAAATCAGCTCCCGGTGCCTCCCGACGCCTTCCACGAGGTGTTATCAGAAGCATCCTTCGCTCCGAAGAAGCCGGGTCGGTCATGATCCTGAGTGGTGAAGACTGGCGCGCCCCGATCCGAGCACAGCTCGAAGGGCGCTACTGTGCCGATGATCCGGTCGAAGAAAAAAGGGTCAAGCTGCGCACCCGAAGCTACATCATCTTCAACAACATCCTGTACAAGAAAGGTGTTTCGGAGCCACTTCTGCGCTGCCTTTCGTTCGACGAAGGCAAAGCGCTCCTCCGCGACATCCACGAAGGCCTGTGCTCATCGCACCTCGCACCTCGGGCCCTCGTCGCCAAGGCGTTCCGGCAAGGTTTCTACTGGCCCACTGCAGCCCGCGACGCCGAAGAACTCGTCCGCACCTGTCCCAGCTGCCAGTGGATGGGAAGGCAATCTCATCGCCCAGCCACCCCGCTCCAGCCAATCCCTCCGGTCTGGCCCCTCGCCCGATGGGGCATCGACATCGTCGGCCCCCTTCCCACCGCTCCCGGCAACCTCAAATGGGCGGTGGTGGGCTACGAGTACTTCTCCAAGTGGA
Organism: Eragrostis nindensis; assembly: GCA_012490785.1. Classification (NCBI taxonomy): domain Eukaryota; kingdom Viridiplantae; phylum Streptophyta; class Magnoliopsida; order Poales; family Poaceae; genus Eragrostis; species Eragrostis nindensis. The sequence continues at coordinate 47,154 of JAAXCT010002561.1, read as the reverse complement.
TCGAAGCCGAGCCCCTCGCCAAGATCACGGCGCGGTCCGTCCGCAAGTTCTTCTGGAAGAACATCGTCTGCCGCTTCGGTGTGCCGATGCGCATCACCGTCGACAATGGCTCCCAATTCGAGTCCCACCTCTTCAAAGAGTACTGCCTCTCCATCGGCGTTCGGGAGTGCTTCGTCTCCGTCATCCACCCCCGAGCCAACGGAGCGGGAGAAAGCCAACGGCACCGTCTTCGACGGCATCAAAAAATGCCTCCTCGGCCTGCCGAAGGGCAAGTGGGCCGAACAACTGCCCAATGTGCTGTGGTCGCTGCGCACGACTAAGTCAAGGCCGACGGGCTTCTCGCCGTTCCGCCTCCTCTTCGGCGCCGAGGCAGTCACCCCGGAGGAAGTGCAAAACGGCTCACTTCGCACCACTTCGCCGCCGGCCGACGACGAGGACGTGTCCAAGACCTCCTCGAAGAAACAAGACTCCAAGCAGTCGCCAATCTGAAGCGATACATGGCTTCGGTGGAGAACTCGTACAACCAAAGGGTCAACCCCCGACACTTCATTCCGGGCGACCTCGTCTTGAAGCAAAACATCCACCCGACGTCTGTCGGCAAGCTTAACAGCAAGTGGGAAGGGCCCTTCATCATCTACAACTCAATTCGCCCGGGGGCATTTCACCTGATGGAGCTCGACGGGACACCGGTTCCGAGGACATGGAACGCCGATGCCCTTCGCCGATACTATGTCTAAGGACTTAGCATCCGCCGGCCTCCGAAGCCGCGTAGCCTGCGCGCTACAAAATACCTGTACCCTGTTTCGGTGTGTTCTTCTTCTTCCTTTCGGCAGTAGGGCGACGATGATCCCCTTAGCTGCATTCCCCGAGGGGCCATGTAAGCGGTACCATTGAATGAAATGAGAAATACTCTTTCGGTGCCCAACTACAAAGAAATCCAGCCGGGAGCCGGAGGCAAAACGCCGGAACAGGCTGAAGCTAGGCACACATAAGTCCTAGATTCCGAACCCTAAGGGGAAATCGATGCCGACACGATAAACCGAAACTCCCATCGGCAACAGTCGAAGGCGGGGCATTCGTTAAAGACCCTGCAAACGTGCACGAAACAAACTAAGTCAATGGGGGGACGCCTCCGACTTAACAAATCTTCGTTCCACTCCCGACGAGTAAAGGGACGACGCTCGAAACGAGCTCACTTCCTCGCCGAAAGTAGAGCGACGGAGTCCTTTCGAGGCTACCTCCGACTTAACAAACCTTCGTCCACTCCCGACGAGTAAAGGGGGGACGACGCTCGAAACGAGCTCACTTCCTCGCCGAAAGTAGAGCGACGGAGTCCTTTCGAGGCTACCCTCGACCAACAAATCTTCGTTCCACTCCCGACGAGTAAAGGGGGGACGACGCTCGAAACGAGCTCACTTCCTCGCCGAAAGTAGAGCGACGGAGTCCTTTCGAGGCTACCCTCGACCAACAAATCTTCGTCCACTCCCGACGAGTAAGGGGGGGACGACGCTCGAAACGAGCTCACTTCCTCGCCGAAAGTAGAGCGACGGAGTCCTTTCGAGGCTACCCTCGACCAACAAGCCTTCGCCCACTACCGACGAGTAAAGGGGGACGACGCTCGAAACGAGCTCACTTCCTCGCCGAAAGTAGAGCGACGGAGTCCTTTCGAGGCTACCCTCGACGAACAAATTTTCGTCCCACAAAGGAAAAAGAGACGACGTCAACAATACTATCACACGCTCGAAAGAGCTTACATTTCAACACGCGTCGAGCTAAACAGCTCGACACGGATTACAATACCGATCAAGTCGGCACCTCGACACGGGGCCCGAAGGCCCCCATTACAGCCCACTACCGGAGCGCATCCCTAATGACGCTTCGGCCCTAGCTATCTCCTCCCGGGCTCGCGCCAGTGTGCGCCGAAGCGAAGCGAAGTCCGCCGGAGTCGATGCAGAAACAACATCGGCCTGCAATTGCTCCAAGTCCACCTCGGCGGCAGCATCTTCGTCATCGCTCGACACATCAACCACCTCGACCTTCGGAGCAACAAGAAGAGGAGGGTTCAGCGCTAAGTCCAAACAATGCGCTTCGCGACGGATTCGCCTCTGAAGCAAAGCTTCGGAAGGGACCTTCGGTACCTGCGCCATCAACCGTGCGTTTCGCAGGCGCAAATCCCGGAAAAAGTCCCCGAAGGAACCGCCCGGGTTGCGCCGAAACCAACGACGCCACTGCGTGCCCTTTACATAGTAAGGGCGACCCTCCGGAGCCGGAATCAGAATGCTTTCCGGAACGACGTCAAGGCACACTAAGGTGTGATGGCCTTCGACCTCGCTCGAAACCTATAAGTCGCAGTAGAAACGCATAAACATCCTGAAGACCAAGTTCATTGCAAAAAGCCCGAAGGGCACCTAGTACAATCTATGTACACCAAAAAGCATGGCTCGAAGCCAGCGAAGAACTCACACCTGGGGGGGAGGCTGGGCCGATGAGTCAACTTCCGTGACATTGCCCTGGGCCGCCACCGAGCCTCCACCCCCGCTACCCACTAAGGTGCTAGCGCTCCCGGCCCCGGCTGGGATCTCGCCCGATGGAGGCGTCAGCACAGAGGAAGCGGCAGCCGGAGCGGGAGCGGGAACAGAGGCGCTGCTTCCAGGCTTCGACTTCCGGGATGCTGCAGCAGCGAGAGCAGACTGGCGGGCCAGTTTCTCACCCACCGGCAACCAGAAGTGCTGGCCGAGCCGGTTCCCGAAGTCCCGCACCTTCGAGGCCAGCTCCCGAAACCGGCTCCCATCACCAGCCGCCATCTCCGCCAGCTGTCGCGAAGCAGAAGCAGCAGCGGGAAGATGAGTGCAGCCCACTTGCTCGAGGGAGCCGAAGGCCGCAGTCCATGCGGTCTCGGCGCAGAAGGTGCCGAAGGCCTTCATGGCCCGGGAGGCCAGCTTCACGGAACGCACAAGGCGCCCGATGCTCCCTCCAAGGTCGTCGGCGGCATGCTTGATCGGCTGCACTTCGACGCCCAGCCCTTCGAGCAGGCTGTTGAAATCGCCAAGTGCCTGCCATGCCGAAGCAGCCTCCTCCTCCCTCTGCTTCCTGGCCGCGTCCAGCAGCGCCTGAGTGTCGGACAGCTCCTTATCGGTGGCCTCCTTCGCGCGGGCCAAGGCATTGAAGGAGGTCTTCAGGCTCTCCAGCTCCTTCCAGGCCTTCTTGGAGACGTCCTTCGCAGACGTCAAGGCATCGGAAGATTCCTTGACCGCCGCCAAGGCCTTCTCCAGCTCCGACGCAAGAGCGTCGCGCCCTTGCTCCGCCGCCTTCTGGTTCTTCTTGGCGGTCTCGGCAGCCGCTTCCGCGATTTCGTCGCGCGCCCGGAGCCGCGCAAGGTCGAAGCCCTCGAGCGCCCTTTGCAGATGTCGGGCAAGCACCGCCGCCTGCCGAAGCGAAGCAAGTCAGCCGAAGTACTTAACGTCAAGCGAAGGACAAGGAGTACAAACCTTCATCATCGCCATCCCGGAGAGGGCCGCTGCAGCGTCCTCCGGAGCAACTCCCTCCATCGCATCCTCCAGCTCACCAATCCCGTTGAAGTCATAAATCCCCCGAAGGACTTCGGTGGCTTCCGGACGGTCCACGAAGTCGCTCCAATCGAGGCGACCCTCCGACTCCCTCGGGACTCCCGCCTCCTCGATGGGCGACTTCCCGAAGTAGCCCTTCCCCCGGCCATGACTGGGCGTCGGCTCCGTCTTCCCCCCTTCTCCTCCGGAAGGCTCTTCCTCGGAAGTCTCTTCGACGCGACGGCCTTCCGCTAGAGCAACAGAGTTAGTCGGACTTCCGCAACCGGCAAAGCAAGAGTGATGGGAAGAGAAAACGATACCGGGAGACCGAAGGACCGGCTCCATCGTTCCCTCGACGCCCGCTGCGAAGGAGGGCATCCCAAAGAAGCCGACGTCTTCATCGTCGGACTCGAGATTCACCACCTTCTCGGCCGCGCGCGGAGCCGCTGCCGCGGCAATCGCTTCGAGGGCAGCGTTGTCGGTCAAATCCTCCGGATCGGTGCCATACCCCAAGTCCGTGGCGACACTCGACGCCCCGGCTCGGGAAGTAGATCCCTCGACGCGCGTCGCGGCGGGCCGAGACCTCTTCGGCGCCGGCCTGCTGGTATCTCCGGCAGCACGTTTCGAGCCAGCCGGGACACTGCTCACCGGAGCCAAGGGAGCTTCGCTCTCGGCCTCCTCATCCTCGCCACCTCCGCCGCCGGCCGGGACAGCGACGAGCACCTCTCGCTCCGGCAGCTGGAGCTCCGGGTACTTGATGGCGAGCACCCGATTGATGCGGGGACCCTCAACAAGCTTCGCCCGCCGCGCAGCCTCGTCCGCAAGGAAGGGGCCGAGAATCTCAGCGGCGCCGTCTTCCACCTCCCTCAGCGTCCTAACTGCAAGAACCACGTCAAGCTACGGCGAACAACCGAAGCAAAGTATCCAACGGAGAAAACGTACCTGGAAGGCTCTCAGGCTTCAAGTGGACCTCCGGGTCTCCGCCCGGAACTTCAACCACGAACTTCTGCTCCCAGTTTCGGAGCAAAGGCCACACCCCCGCTGCGACAAACTCCTCGCAGAGGTCGCGCATCGACAGCTTCCGCGCCACCGTCGCCAACAGCTGCACCCGGGACTCGCCGGTCCCGTCCAACTCCACCGTCGGGTACCGATGGAACAGCACCTCCGACATCGTCGATCGGAGAGGGCAGTCTTCCTCCATGCGGTAGTAAAACCACCCGGTTGTCCAACGCCCCCAATGCAATTTGTACGCCTTCGCCGGGACAACAGCTTCGGGGCGGGGGACGAAGGAGATGACTCCCATGGAGCCGACGACGTCCTTCCCGTCCAGCTTCAAGATCTTTTTCACGGCGTGCGCGTAATGCGTCGCCGCGAAGGCCCCAGCGTGCGGCCGAGACCCTTCGAGCCAGAACGCCCACTCGAAGACGCTCAGCCGCACAAGTGCGTTGACTGTGAGCTGCTGGATCTCGAGGCCGAAGAGATCCAACACCTCGGCCACGAAGCGGGAGCAGGGCATCCGAAACCCGGCCTCGAAGAACCGCCGGTACAGAACGATGTACCCGTCCTTCGGACTAGGGGTCGTCTCCCCCTTCCTTGGCGCCTCGGCCCGGCTCCGTTCCAGGAGCCCATCGGCGGCCATCTCGTCCAGCACCTTCGCGTCGATCGTGCTCCGGTCAACGAACGGCGACGCCGCGTAGCGGTCGTCGATGCGAACGCGCTGCGAAGCGCCGGTCTTCCCCTTCCGCGCAATCTCCGAAGCCAGGGCGACTACCCGGAAGCAACGAGATCAAGCAACGAAGCGCGCGGAAGCAACGAGAGTGCCGAAGCAAGCTAACTGAGCGGCTGCGGCGCGGCGAAAGTGAAGGTGAAATGACTGGCGGGGTGAAAATCCCAGACGCCGGGCGGTGAATTTATAACCCCCGGTGAATCGACGCGGCCGTCCGATTGAAGGATCAACGGCTGCAGATCACGCCACGCAAGCAGACGCGTCCCGTCAAGCGAAACGGCGTCGCATCGTGATTCGTGCCGACCCAGCCCCAGTAAACGAGGAGTCACTCCGCAATTCGCGCCGAGCATTAAAGACACCTTCAACGCGTAGCTGGCAGCTACCTTCGCGCCGTCAGCGACAACTTTCGGCGACCGTGCCCCTTCGGCGATCACGGCGCCGTAGCCGGCAGCTACCTTCGCGCCATCAGCGACAACTTTCGGCGACCGTGCCCCTTCGGCGATCACGGCGCCGTAGCCGGCAGCTACCTTCGAGCCATCAGCGACAACCTTCGGCGACCGTGCCCTTCGGCGATCGCGGCGCCGCGGTCGGAAGCTACCTTCGGCCCATCTACGACAACCTTCGGCAACCACCACTCCGTCGGCAACCACGCACCTTCGGGTACCACCTTCGGAACCACCAACACACCTTCGGGTACCACCTTCGGCGACCACCGCAACCGACGCAGACCAGACCTTCGGAGCGCCGAAAGAGGGGACGACGGGCGGACCTCCGGACGGACACAGTTTCGGCCCTACCGAAGGTGGATCTCGACTGTGTGGGGCTAGCTGTTGGGGGAGGCCCACTGTGTCCCCTCCCCCTGGCCCAAAGGCCTGGCCTGCTATGAAGCCCATCAAGGCCCAAGATGATGTGTAGTACAGAATAGGCCCATGTATGTTGGCCTCTGGCCCACTAGGGTTAGGGAATCCCTCCTTGTAATAAGGAAATGACCATAGTGCCCTGGAGTAAGGGCAATATGGTACTTGTAATTCTAGGGTTGTGGGGGTGTATCAGCCTATAAATACCCCCCTACCACCCTCAAGACAAGGCATTCAATACAAGCTCTTAATTACCTACCTCTCTTGGCTCTTGTTTGGTCCCTTCCTAGTCCTTCCCAGGGGTCCCTCACTTGTGGTAGACCCTTGGAGGATCCCCCTTCTACTATTGTGGGCTTGTAACCACAACAAATGGTTAGTTTATTGCAAGCATATTGATGAAGTGTTTTGCTTCTGTTGTGAGATATTTAAATGTAAGAACATGAAAAGTTCATTAGCAAGTGATGGATTGAGAGATTGGAGACATCTTGGTGCAAGGTTGAAAGAACATGAAGGCGTTGTTGAGCATATCATTAGCATGAACTCTTGGAATGAATTGACAACCAGATTGAGCAAGGGAGAGACAATTGATAAAGAGCTGCAGGAGCAAATCAAAAAGAAGAAAGAACACATGAAGCAGGTCTTATTCAGATTAGTAGCCATTGTGAAGTTTCTTGGTAAGCGGAATTTGGCATTTAGAGGATCCAGCTAGAAGCTCAACAACGAAAATAATGGTAATTTCTTAGCTTGTGTTGAAATGATTGCAGAGTTTGACCCGGTATTGCAAGAGCACCTTAGACGTATTCATAGCAAAGAAATTCATTATCATTATTTGAGTCATAAAATTCAGAATGAATTGATTTCGCTTTTGGCTTCTGCTATTACAAATTCTATCATAGAAGTTGTTAAAAGGGCCAAATATTTCTCCATTATCCTTGATTGTACCCCAGATGTGAGTCATCAAGAGCAAATGACTGTGATCATTCGCTGTGTTAATATGTCTGAGAACAAAATAAAGATTGAGGAGTATTTTTTGGGGTTTGTGGAGGTGAATGATACAACTGGTTTGGGGCTGAGTAATGTGCTACTTGACTGCATGGAGTCATTTGGTCTTAATATTGATGATATAAGGGGCCAAGGTTATGACAATGGATCCAATATGAAAGGAAAACACCATGGGGTACAAAGACGATTGCTCGATGTCAACCCGAGAGCTTTGTATATGCCATGTGCTTGCCACAGTCTTAATCTTACACTCTGTGACATGGCAAATTCTAGTCGTAAAGCTGTATCATTTTTTGGAATTGTGCAACGGATATATGTGTTATTTTCTGGTTCTACCAAAAGATGGAAAGTGTTGCTTGACCATATTCCAAGTTTAACTGTGAAGTCATTGTGCAATACTCGCTGGGAGAGTCGAATCAAAAGTGTTGAGGTTAGCTTTGTCTCATGTACGTCAAGCTAGTGATTCTGAACCTAGTACAAAGAGTGATGCAAAAAACTTATTTGATCTGCTTGGTAATTTTGAGTTCATACTTGGTATGGTTTTTTGGCATGACACTTATTTGCTGTGGATACTGTGAGCAAGAAGCTACAGTCACCATCCATGTGCATTGACTCTGCCTTTCAGCAAATTGAAGGTATAATGCAATACTTTGAAAAGTACAGAAATGAAGGGTTTGAATCTAGTTTGAAATTGCAAAAGGGCTTGCAACCGAAATGGGTGTACATCCATCCTTCCCAGTGAAGCGTCAAGTTACTAGGAAGAAACATTTTGATGAATCTGATTGCAGTGAAGAAATGTTGCAAGCTGAGAAGGCTTTTGAGGTTAATTATTTTCTTGTCATGGTTGATATGGCGACAACATCATTGAGAAATAGATTTGAAGAACTTCATGTGTTTAAAAATATATTTGGATTCTTACTAAGCTCAAGAACCTTGACATATATTGTTGCACTAAATTTGCAAATACTTTCACTTTTAAGGATTCATCTGATGTGGACTTAAATGATCTAATATCTGAACTGAAGGTTTTGCAAATGACTTTGCGCTATGGAGATTTTTGAATTTGTTAGAGAAGTGGACAGCTATCCTAATGTTTCCATTGCTTATAGAATCTTGTTTATTGTGCCTGTGACTATTGCATCAGCTGAAAGAAGTTTTTCAAAGTTGAAGTTATTGAAGAACTATTTGAGGTCAGGGATGTCTCAAGAAAGGTTAAATGGTTTGGCAACCTTGTGCATCGAGAAGAAGCTGCTGGATGAGATTGATATTGACTGTATCATCAGTGACTTTGCATCTAGAAGTGTTAGAAGAAATTGCTTCAAGTGATCTATATATTGGGGCTTTTGTAATAGTTTATGAAACTTATTTATACTTATTCAAGTGTTAACGAATCTTCACGATGATTATAGTAAAATAGTTGAAATTGATGGTCTATCTTATTTTGTATTTACACTCAATGGAGCCTCCATTTTTCATCTTGCATCGGGCCACCAAAATCTCAGGGCCGGCCCTGCTGGCAGGAAGTCAGTACTTGAACCAAACATATCACAGGGGTGGATCTTCAGGCCTGGTAATACTTTCTTACGGCTTCAACCAAACGTTCCATAGTTATAGCTGCTAGCCTTGATGTCCAAGCAACCACCTCTATACTCGCTCGCTTGCCAATAAATATAACCTCTAGTGGGTAGCAAAAGAACTTGTCTACTATCTTGTTTAGAAATCCAAATGACTAGGAGTTTATAAATGTGGTTGAAATAGCGGTAGTTGCATGGCAAGACATGCATGGTACTTTGGAGTGGGATGCATAGGGAAAATACTTAATTGTGACGGAATTGGGATCACTACTGTTGTGAAAGTTATCCTAGCGTCCACTGGAGGAACGGCAGACACCGGCCCACTATAAATGTATCAGGCTTGGCGTGCCATTGTGCCAAGAATGCAAAGAATACGCGGCGGTGGAAGCACTCAATGGGGCCTCGAGGCCATGCAGAATCTACGTACGGATCGATCGACGTGCTCACGAAAACAAACCAGCTGCCTGCTGGAGTGGCGTAGCCGCATGTGTTCATGAAGTGAGTTGAACAAGGCTGTCCTGCTCAGACGAAATTGCCAGACACATCTCAAAGCCAACCTGTGTCGATTTCTCACTGTTAATAACACTACGCCGGCTTGTCACCAGAGAAAGATATGCGGAACTATATTACATTGCTCTGGCATGAATAAGATAGTACTGTAACAAAAGGCTCAATTATGCATGCGTGTGCCTTTCACGGGACGATGTGCCATGACTTGCCCCTCTGGCAAGTATGGCTACCTCTGTGCCATATACTCACTAGTAAGAAATCTCATATAGCAAATCTTATATGTCAAAACGCATCCGGGGTCATCGGGATTTCACATCCAAGGTCACTAGGGGGCGCATCCAAGAGGTCTTGCACAACCCTAAGGCCATATTATCACTAGCCGCCGCCTATGTTAGAGTTTAAGTTTTCCTTAGAATATTTTGTCTTTGAACACAATTTCGTCGATTATCAGTTTGTGAGAACCCAAATTGTGAGCTTAATCGGTTTTCAGCAATTTGATTCCATTCTTCTTTATTGTTGCTTGTGTTCTTCAACCATGCAACACCTATTTATAACATGATGACATGCCATGCTATGGTCACGGGGTTCGGAACGTGTTATCTATAAGTCAGATCGAATTGTGTCAACTATGCACCAAATCGAGAGTAATGAAAACGATTCAGAAGAACGTTGCACCCCCGTTCACATCTGTACATCACTAACGTGTTGCTCTAGTATGAATGCGAGTAATTGAAAGCTTGCTGCTCAATTATATGGATATTATCCTACTTGTGTGCTGGAGCATCTGGATCACGAGGAATGACTGGCTTTTCAATAGGAAGGAGTAACAATGGAGCATTGCATTTAGAAATTCTTCCATGAATCTTCCATGGTTACCCATCGAGCAAAAGCCAAATATAAAGCCCAGGGAAAAGAATGGCTAGACACAGGAATTTATTTTCCTTTTTTTATTTTTTCATTTTTTTCCTTTTTCTACTATGTACAATAAACACATTTACCTTTTTATTATTATTATAATCTGTAGGGAATTTCCCTTCCAGTTCAATTAAAATAAAATAGTAATGGAACGTAATGCTCAGTTACATGAGCCTTTCGCTGGATCATGTCCATGTGCCATCCCTTGGGCCGTTTAGCAGGTACACTAACTATTACTCGCTAGTAAGGAAACTCGTGTAGCGAAATTGAGATGACTGAAGATTATACACAAACGAGTTAGTTGCCTAGTTGATTGGTGAAGCATTACCAATTGCTACAATAGAGTTCAGACCTGCTTGGCTCTAGCTTGCCATAACAAGTACTTGATAGAAGAGCTAGATGATCTGGAGGGGCTGGTGATGTGAAAACGGTGGCGGTTGCATGCGCAGACCTGTCCCCCGGGAGTGGGATGCATTGGGAACACGGGTTAAACAGTCAAGCATATAGTTGCAGGGATCGATCAGTGCTTTTCCATCAGCAGATGCGAATTGACTGACTGGAAGCAAACACTCCTTGCTGTACCTCAAGTCCAAGCAACCACCCTCCTATATAGCTCTCTCGCCAATAAATATAACCTATCATTTCTTCGCCGAGAAATTGAGACATTGTAATTGGTAGTATGGCTAGCAAGAGAACTTGTCTACATCTTGGTTAAAAATCCAAATGACGAGGAGTTGATGAGGGGAGTTGAAATTGAACAGCGGTGGTTGCTTGGCAAGACATGCATGTTACATGAAGTGGGATGCATAGGGAATTAACAAGCTCAATTGTGAAATGTTACGGCATTGGATCACTGTGGTTGTGATAGTGACCGGAGCTTCCACCAGAGGCGGTGCCGACCCAGAGGAGCCGCCCACGGACTCCGAAAATGCATTCATGAGATAAGTTGAACCGGGCAATCCTGCTCAGAGAAGTCGCCGGACAAAGCCCAAAACAAACCTGCTTCTCAGGTCAATGACTCAACGTGGCTTGTCACTTGAGAAAGGTACAAAAGCTTATTTATGACACGTCGGTAGCCGTATATACACGATGCATTTGCTCTGGCATGAATAAGAGTAATCTTGGACCGATATGCTTTTAACAGAACCGATGTGCCATCCTCTGGCCCCTCTAGAGCTACCTATTACTCGCTAATAAGAAATGTCTCATAGAAAATTAGGGCCTGTTTGGAGCATTACCGCAGGCTGCCACACCGCAGCTGCGGCGGCGCCGAACTTGCGGCGACCAAATCCGGCGCCACAGTTTCGGCGAGCTTTGGCGGAGAAAATGAACTGGAGCCCTGTGGCGCGGCGATGGCGTGCCGAAGCTGCGGCGTGATGCGTTTGGCGGCCGCCGCTCGCCACAGCTGCGGCGCGGCAAGCTATGGCGCGGTTTGGTCGCAATCCAAACGCGCCCTTAGGATGATAGTCTCCCGTCCCAATTTACTTGTCATTCTTAGTGTGTTTTTTTTGTGTCTAGATTCATAAAATGTTCAATGACCATAACAGCGGGTTTGTCAAGGTTTAGAGAATGTTTAATGAACCTGATATAAAGCCATGATGACATGTAATTTGGGACAGAAGGAGTAGAAGATCATGCACAAACTAGTTAGTTACCTAGTTGGTTGGTGAAGCATTAACAGTTCTTACACGCCTACACTATATTGCTGACCGCTTGGCTCTAACTGGCCATAAAACCGTCCCCAAAGGGGCTCTAGGAGACAACATATATTACTATGTTTTATTACCAAAAGAGAGGGGGAGAGAGGAGCTAGCTCTTCCTTAAAGCCTAGCTCAAAGTAAAAATGAGATAGGAGTACTAAAACATGGACGCTAGCTCTGCCATTGAGGACACTCTAATTAAGTACCAGACCGGAGAGCTAGATGATCAGGAGGGGCTCATGATGCGGAGGTCAAAACGGTGGCGGTTGCTCTTGAAGTCCTGTAGCCTGGGAATGGGATGCATAGGGAAAACGAGCTAAACAGTCTAGTGGATAGTTGCAGGGATCAGTGTTTTTCCTTTAGCAGTTGCAAATCGACTGACTGGAGGCAACACTCCAAGGAACCGTTCACCATCTGCGCGTCGCGGTCGGGTCTAGCAGTCCGCGCACACCGCTGTTGTGTTGATGTTGACGTCTGCGCGGCCTCTCGATCGAGGAAGAACAAGCGGCGGCATTGGAGTTGAAGGGGTAGCCAAGAAACGCAGCACGCTGGGCTTGCGGCCTCTATCGTCACTCGGTCTGTGATGGCTTCCGGTTTCGCTCAACAACGGCGTGCCGCACGTCGTGACGATGCCAGCTGACCGCCAGTACGGACTGTCTTCTTCGTCCATTTCCAACGGAGCGTGGCTCACCGCGACGGGCTCGTCCACGATGGATACTGCACGTCCCCCTAACCTTGTGGCACTCCTGAATGGCCAAGACAGCCCGTACGTGCTGCCGGCCACAGTCACCTTTCATTCATTCCGTTTCCCGTCGAAGCATTCCGCATGCAGGAGCATTTCGAACGAATCCGTCTGCAGCTGGTCGAAAGGAAGCTGTGCTTAGCGAGCGATACTGCACGTGTGCAGACAATGTATGTCGCGTCATCATCAGCATTAACTATTATACTGAGGAAGTCGTTCTTGTGGCGTTCTGTGTATATGGTAGCTGATGACCAGCAAGGTGCTGGTGGCGGAGATAGACTGCAACGCCTTGCTAGCGAGCTTAATGCTGGAGCATGCTTGTCTGCTTCACCTGCAATATCTCCTATCTCGTCAGGCCTCGGCGTCCACCAAAAACTAGCGAATGGCGGCGGCTCTGCAGCCCAGCAGAGTGTCCGCCCCGAGGACCGACGCGTTCCTGAACCCGCTTGTCTCCGGCTACCTCTTCTAAGCTAGGTGCCTCGATGTGCACCGTTTCTTGCCAATTTGTTATCTTGCTCACTTTTTCCTTTTTCCTCTTCTTTCTTTTGTTTTTTTTTTTTTTTTTTTTTTTTTGCGGAGGAAAGAGATATATTGATTATCCAAGGCACTTTACAGAAAAGACCCTGGAAGTCTTACAAATTACAGCTTTATCCCTAACCCTAACCAAACCTGGATGGATCTCAGATCCGTCGCCGCCGCGGTACGCCGGAGACCGCCGGACCCCTACCTTTTCATCCTCCATCTTCGCCGCAAGCAATCTTTGAAAGAGAAGCCAGAGGAGACAGCAGCTCAACCTCCCTTGAACCGCATGAGCAAGAGCTGAACGACCATGGGCCGCTGGCAGGCAAAGGGGAGAGGAGGGGCATGAACCCGACGAGAAGGCCATCGCCGACGTCCGCCACCGCCGACCGAAGAGAGACACCATCAAGAAGCTCCTGTACAGAAGGCCACAGATCCACCACCGACGCCGGAGCACCGCATCGATGAGGCGAGGACGCACCTGAGCCACAAAATCCATCACCGCCGTCGACGCCAACGCCTCGTCGACGACAGCAGGAAAGGAAGCCGTCCCCCTCGCTAGAGCACGAAGAGGAGGCATCCTCGAGCACGCCGCGCCGGAGAAGAAGGGGAAACCAACGGAGCCGAGGAAGAAGACCATGCCGAAGCAGATCGACCACGTCCCCGTCATCTTCATCCACCGGCAAGCGCTCGAGGAGGAATCCACCATCACCAGCGCCGCCGGCGAGGGGAAACAAAAGACGGCCGCCCTCACCACGAAGGACAACGGCGCCGCCAACCCTAACCCTAGCAAGGGGATCCTAAACTACTACCTATACTAGAGCTATAAGGTGACCGGACGGCAGCTCCACCGTTCTCCCGACCCTCCGAAGCCCCGCGGGCCGCCGGAGGGGAAGGAGAACGGGGGGAGCCACCGCCGGAGGGAGAGACGCCTCGGAGTCGCCTCCTCTGTACTGTAGCGAGAGAGAAGACTTTTCAAGCTATTAGAATGATTCTTCTTTCTTTTGTTAGCCTCTGTATGATTATGTAACTATAGTGATCGGCATCACATGGACGTATATAGAGACAGTACTAGATGGTTATTTTGAAAGAAACGACGGGTTCGATCTTTTACAACTCAACTAGCCATTCCTGGTTTGGTGCTTTATGCTTAGGCTTGACTTCAACATACGATGCATCGGAGAAGGCAAATGAAAAATGGGTAGTGATGTGCACTGTGTAGGCACCCAACAGGCGAGGCATCTTCGAGATGCAGTTTGCATTGAGGAGAGAGGAGATGTAAAAATACAGCTCCTCTCCTCGAATGCATTCGTCGATTCGCCTCGCTTCTTCACTCCACTAGCCACCGCTCCCCTCGCCTCTGCTCAGCTCAGGTCAACCACGGCGCACGGGGGAGGTCGGCGCGCGGAGGGAGGTGACATGTATAGCCTCGCCGTGGAGGAGAACCGCGCGACCATCGGCGTGCTCGGCGCCATCCCGCTGCTGCTGGAGCTCTTTGTGAGCACCGCCACGGGGTACCGCGCGCGGTGGGAGGCCGGGATGCCACTGTACTACGTCTCCCTTGTCAGGCTAATGCGCAGTGACGCTGTCGCGCCGGGGACCTCGGAGGAGGAGTACTGCATTTTGACGCTCTACGGGATGAGCCGGGGCAGCCTTCAGTTCTGCAGGTTCACGCGGGCCGCCGGCGTCGAGGCCGCGCTGCTGCCGGTGGCCGAGGGTGACGGAGGGGGTGGGGCGCATCCTGGAGCGGCGCACGCTCAGGGCAAGCGGGGCGAGCTCAAGCGTGGGGCAAGCGGCGTGGCGGCGAGGAGGAAGGAGAGCAGGATGCGATGCGAAGAAAGCAATATCGGCGGCGAGAAGGAAGGAGAGCAGGATGCGATGCGAAGAAAGCAATACCTGTTGGAGCCGGTGCGATGGACAAGAGATGCAAAACACTGTACATGAGACAAAACACTGTACATGAGAGGCAATCTTCAATTTGCCTCTCCTCATTGTTTGAGTCAGTCTTACTGTCCAACGTCAGACAGTTTGCATCCTGCGGTAATTGCAGACATATAATGTAAGATTGCCAATCTTATAGCATGACCTACTCTCTCCATCCCTTTTTATAAGGAATTGAAGAGTTTGAACTTTGAACTAAAATATAAGGGATTCTACATATAATACAAAGTTTGGAGGTTGGTGGGAAGGTTGGTGGTTGGGTGAGTGAGAGTAAAATGAGGGGTATAGTGGTCTTTTACTATAAAGACTATTTTTGTTTTGGGATGCTAGGATCCCTTATATAAAGGGATGGAGGGAGTAAATATTTTAGATGACACAAAAAGTTAGCTAAGATACTGTCCCAGTAAGTGCATCTTCGCTAACAAGCGCAGGGCTATTTAGCATCAAAGGTATAAATAAAGACTAGGGGATGTTTCTGGCTACAAGATATGTCGTAATTGATAAAACCTTAGTTCTCAAATTGTGGCCGTCGTTAATTAGTTCAAATCAAGGGCGGTACACACCATGTGACCGAAGAAAAGGCCATGTGCAAAGATGCAGACATCAACTGCCAGTTTGATAGCTAGACCACCCGACAAAGATAAATACTGGCCAGTCGACCCATGAACCATTGATTCTGGCGACTGATTCAGTCACTACACCGGGTGAAGGGAGAAGGTGGTGACGAGACCAAAAGACGGTTGGTCTTGCATGCAAAGACCTGTAGGTAGTACCCTAGGAGTGGGATGCATCGGGAATACGAGCTAAACTTTCAAATGTATTGCTGCCAGGATCAGTGCTTTTGCATCAGCAAGTTCTCTGGGTGGAGCGGACTCTACACTCCCAGGAACCATTCCCCATCTGCGCACACCGCCACTATGTCCATGTTCACGTACGTCAGCAGCCTCTCGCTCAGGAAGTAGCGGTGCCAGCGTTCAAGGGCTGACGAAAGCGACGCAACCTGCAGTTGGCTGTTGGGTTGTGACTAATTCTCTTGTCCATTGGTGAGTCGGTTTGTCGGACTAGCTCAAACATCGACGTGACGCAACAAACTATATCTTGGCCAACGCGAAAAACTTTTTTTTTTGGCAAATGACAACGCAAAAAACTTAACTGGTTAGCTCAAAATTGAACTAACCAATCTCCCAACTACCTGCGTCCATTTGCAACAGAAAGCCAACGAGCACCACTAACTGCGAGGGGCACTCCTCACTGACCAAGGCATACACTGCCCAAGCCGCCGACCGCTGTTCAGTCACCAACTTTTCTACTGTTTCTGGTTGAGGCATCCAGGAGCATTTGAAGGAAGCCTTACGTGTGCTATTCGTAAGGAAGCTGTGCTTAATTAGTTAGTGTTACTGCACATGTTGTAGACAGTGTATGTATGGTTATCATCCGGAATATTAAATCGTTTTTTTTTTGTTGCATATACTGTGTTTGTGTCCGCTCAATTCAAAAGAAAATTATGTTTTCTTTGATACTACGTTAGAGAACGTGGGAAAAAGGCATGTCAAAGAGATCACTATGTTCACTTGAACCATTTAGTCTAGAACACATTATACACCTGAGACATAGACTATTGCACATTGTATCCTAGACACAACTTATTTATCCTCCGAAACTTATTTATCCACCGAAACCTAGAGCACAAGGGTAACCTTGCCGTTTCACATGGTGGATGTGGCCTATTGGTTCCTAGAATTATGGTCGGGGGTAGCATGTCAGTGTGGATCATTGCCTAGTGCTGGCCATGGGGTTCTGTCCTCAAGATATTCGGCTTGATGTGCCTTGAAATGCTGATATATCGACACTGTCAAGCCTAGGTAATGCAACTTGCCACACAATCAACACAAGGACACTCCAGCTTTTCAGTCACACCTAGCACTCAACATGCCCTTCTCATTGGCAGTAACTCCTTAGGATGATAGCACTTTTACGATAGACCATAATACCGGTGAGGCAAAAAGTATCATGAATGAAATATGACCGTTCATTTAAATACATCATGTTGAAATTAGTCTCTAGTTAAGTAACTTTTTGCAATAATATTTGTATGATACCTTATTATGATACCATGATACTAAAGAATCAAACATGTATCATGAAGAAGATCTGAACCATTAGATGGCAAAAATAGACGGGTGTTCATCTATTTAGGTACGTCTATAGTATATTGTAAAAGATCTCTAGGATGAAGGGTATAAAAGAGACTCGGAAAAAGTTGCTACGTACGAATAAGATCATGTGGTAATTAGATGAACTCAATGGCAGTAGACACCATATGACCGAAGAAAGGCATGTGCAAAGATGAAGACCTCAACCGCCATTTTGATAGCTATGCCGCCCGACAAAGATACTCAAATACTGGCCAGTCCACCCATGAACCATTGAATCTGGCGACTGTCACTTACCCATAAACCTAAATGCCTTCTTAGTCAACACACTGGCTGAAGGGAGAATTACAGGTAGGTGACGGAGATGCAGGTCTAGGTGTTAAGATTAAGTGGCTTTGGGGTGAGATTGACTATGAGTTTGGAGTGTGAGGCATCTGGGATCAAAGCCAAAGTGCGAATAGTGAAACTTGTTCACTTGCGATTGGTAGCACTTGCTGTGCAAGTTGGTGGGGGTCTATGATCCTCATGCGAACTGTCCCTAGCACTCAAGATGACACATCGAAATGGTTAACTTGACATTCTATCTTGAGTGCTAGCAGTTTGATATCTCCAGTGTCGCATTGCTCTAAAATAGAGTTGCAGGCAATTAATGCTGCAAATGAGTGGATCATTTCTTCTGTATCTTTTGAGATTCATAATTCAGAAATAGCATAAGTACCTGACGATATAATATTTCACTCAGTATTTCTCTTGTTCTGATGAGAAGAACAGTTATTTCCTTTAGGAACCTGAACATATTCAACATTTCTGTAGCTCCAATCCCTAGTTGACAAGAAAGAAAATGAAAGTCTGTCGCTCACATCTGCTTCTCTGCATAATGTGCTCTATGTACGCATCTATGTTTCTCTAGCCTCTAGGTGCAGTTTTTTTATTCAAATGCTACCAAGCGTGAATGTGCTATCTCAGTTTTTAGTTTGAGATTCAACATCTGTTAATACTTCCCAAATTTTGAACTTTAAAGATACATTTTTTTAACTACAATTGAAACTACAAAAGACGTTTATGAAGTCAAGGTGCCACCATTCATTCGGCTGTGTTCCTGTTCAAGTCCAACTTCTAGACTGTACTATGTGCGCCTGAATGTATCAATGCAGCATCATTACACTAACTGTTACTAGTGTACTTCCTCCGTCGTAAAATAAAGTTATTTTCTAAGTCTAAATCAAACCGTCTTATCTTTCACTAAGCTTCTTGAAAAAGGTACTAATATTGATGGTACCAAGTTAATATAACGAGACAGATCATGAATTACATTTTCATAATGTACTTGCGTATTGATCAGCTTTAATTCACTTTGACCAACCCTAGACATATTGTCCAACGTGATTTGCCCAAAGCTATTTATAGTGGCGTGAAAGGAATAATAGGGAGATTTTTTGTGACCAGTCTGCCATCGTGCATAATGAATCGATCACCCACTAGCGTGCAAACGTGCGACTTCAGTTTCTCTACTCACGAGTTGAGCCGACATTCAACTCAAATTGCAGCGCGAGTTTGAAAGCTTCCAAAAGCTCAGTTAGCTTCTGTGGCAAGAACGGCGAGTGGCTTCCGTGGCAAGGGTACGTGATGAACATCGGCTTGGTCTGGGACGCATCAGGAGTGAAATGCTTACCAGATTGCTCATTTCTCTATAGTTTCACCAGCTACCAAATGCATCGAGGCGGAGATCCCCTGTCAGTTGCACCAATTAGCGGAAGACTGGTTAGTACTTTAGTAGAGCCTCGTTGATTGCAAAGCGAACGCGTGCGCAAGACCCAGAAGCTGCGGAACAGAAATGAGGTTTCGCCTATTTGCTATCCTCAAAAGCATCGACATAAGAAATGAAGTTGCTGAAACAATCTCGCCTGCCAGGTCTGAAGTACACCCTAAAACATCTTATTTGCTCATGAGTAATAGAAATTCTGCAATCATCTTGCATCCGTACAACAAGCTGGACTAAAGAAGTAAATTTTTTTCACGCACTCTGAGCAATCATGAACACCAACAGCTTCCATGCAAGATCGCACAGCTGTTACTAGCAAGAACTTTCTGACCAATGGTACTCTTAACGTAAATAGCCAATCAGAAGTTTTCTTTTATTGGAGCATTGGCCTCAGCTGCAGAGGCCGATTATAAGGGAACAAAACATAAACCAAACTACGTACTTTTTTAAGAAAAAGAAATATATATTAATATTCCAGCAAACTACTTGCAGAGGAAAGTAAAGACCGGTTCTAGAGCCTGTGGAAGAGAGCAAGGACACTTGTGCTCTCTCCTCAGTAGCTCTGCTAGAGATTTATTTCTTCAGCAGCTATGCTGTGAAATAACGCAGCGTGGAGGAAGGCTGAGGCATGTTATAACTTGCACCTCAAAGGTCATTCATAAACCAGCCATATTTAGCAAGTGCAGTAACATTCGTTCAGAGGCTGGAACGGGGAAGGAAAGAACAAGAGCAACAACAATACGTCTCCATATATAGATGTTAAGCAGCCTTACCGTTTACAGCGGAGATCTTATCTTGACCGTCAGGGGCATACATAGTAGTGTGCCTAAGCGGGGTGGCTGCACCACTGATACATCAGAGACGAGACTAAAGAAGAAGCAAACCCACCGCAAGCCCGTGGAATGTTATGCATACCGGTTGATGTCACGGTGGGACATGGAGGCTTCAGGAAATTCAGCTGGACAGAAACTCATTGACTGTCCACCGCAAAATAAAAGAAATTCATTGACTGTGATGCCGAACGGAGTAGGCGTGCTCCGTCACTTAAATGATTGATACATGTCGTCCCGAAAAAACATGGGGAAACCACTCAACTCGCCAGAGGATTGATGGAGGCACGGGAGGCGGCGGATAGATGTCGACCAGACCACCAACACCGTGACGATTCAGTGTCTGCTGGGGAGCAAGTTTCATCGGCAAAAGTTGTGATCACAAAGGAGATTTGGAGTCCACGGGCAACCAGCGGATATCAGAGACGAGATGTGGGATCCACGGGCATAAAGTTTATTTTTTAAAAAAGGGAAAATTATCAAACGGGAAGTCATAAGAGTGAAATATGTAGTTTTTTGGCGACCATAGCATTTTTTTTTTGTGACCATAGCATTTGAAGAGAACTCGTTGGTGAGATAATAACTTGTTTCATGATATACAATGTCTATTCGGATGATGAATAGCAGAACCCAGCAGGGACCCTCCTCGGTCACAATAACATGTATAGATTCGTACATCTAATTAGCACGGTTCGTGGAGCAATATTTTTAATTTTTGTTTGAGGGAATATTCTTTAATTTATTTGATTGTAGCGTGATGGTGTTTAATATGTCCGGACTGCAGAGGAATGGTCCACATCATTCGGCTGAAAATTACACGACAGATAAATGAGTACTTAAAACTATGCCGCTCAATTTAGAGGAGGGGGGAAAAAGGACACTAATTATTTTCCAAAATCACAATCTCAATATTCGATTTTATTTGATTTTAACAGCTAATAACTCTACTCTCACCCCAAAGAGAGGGGAACAAAACCTTTATATAGTTTCACAGCATCGTGCACTCAGCAGCATGAATCCAAGCAAATTTTTAAACGTCTGGAAAAAACAGAAAAAAAAAAGGAAGCTAGCATATATCTATACTCTGATAGGACAAAGCCTGATGCCTCTCCATAGCATTTTGACAAACGTGAAGCTTTCCTGCGTTTGCACGTCGATTTGTGGGGACGTGGACGTCTGTTTTTCCTCCACCTCCTGCTCTCTCCCCGACTTGCCTCTGCTTCCGCCTCCTTGTGGACCCTCACCATGTGCTGCTCTCATGTGACAGACGAGCCCGTGCCCGACCACAGTTTTTAATCCGCCTCATTCGTTAGCTCGCCTCGGACCCAACAGAAAAAAAGAGAATTCGTTAGCTCCGCCGCGCCCATGTATGTAGTAGCAGATGTTTTATTGTTATTATTAACTATTGGAAGCGTGGAAAATAATTTTAAACTGAATTTATGGCTACTGTGGCAGCTGATTGAAGAATCGATATAAAATTTCATGATTTCAAAGGCCTGCAGGTGGCTGCTATCCAGAGAAGAACATCTTTCCTGGAGCATTGCGCCGCTGGCCTGCTGCGAGATGAGCCCATGTCCGACCATCATTTTGAAGCCGCCTGGTTCATTTGCCTCCTCACGCGGCATGAGAGGGAGGGAGACGGAGAAAGAAATCGATCTGCAAGAGCAAGAGCTCTGACCTTACACCGTCGTCCTGCCATTGCGCTTGTGCCACTCTGCTCCACCAAGCCGTCGAGCTCGCTGCTCGCGCTGCCGCCCCGTGCTGTTACATGAACACACTTCAGGGCCGCAGCCCTGCGCCGCACGCGACCCCTGCTCCCTCCCCTCCGCCGGCGTCCATGATTGGCCTCTGCTCCCTCCCCTCCGCCGCTGCCTACTGAAGCTCGGCCCTCCCTTTGATGGCATGTGAGATGGAGAAGGTGCGAGAAGAAAATGAAAGACATACAGGGAGAAGAAAGCCGGGGAGAAGAAGATTGTTTCCGTGGACTGGATAAGGCTGTGACTGTTTTGCAAACAGGACCCTTTTGTTTGTTCTATTTTCACGTTTCATCTTTGGACTTCACATTCTTACGGCTCAGCCCCTGCCTTTATGATATCGACAATTAGCTTTTGATGCAACAGTTTCAGGATTTAACTTATGAATCTGAACAAACATGGAAGTGCAAATGTTTTTCTTAATAACCTGTCCACGTTTTGAGGTTAAATGGGGGCGCGGCGGAGCGCGCCATGACACCCTAGTCTATCATGAATAGAGCTCAGCCTCCTCAGCGCTCAGTCAGCCATCGTGTCCTTAACCTGAGCTTGACGTTCAGCAGTGAGTCCCAGCAGAAGTTAGTCGGTATCATCTATTTGCAATCATCTGCTGGCGCCTACTGAAGTCCACCATCTTCAAGTAGCATCCATTTATCTCCTCCCCCATCACCGGCGCCCAAAGAAATGTCCATCTCTCGATGTGTAGCTGCTTACTCCACACCTGCGCCATACCTGTCAAAAAGCAGTTCTGAAACATAAGCTGTTTCTTAATTTCTTACTCCCTCCTTCTCAAAATATAAGGAATCCTAGCATCTTGAGCCAAAAATAGTCTTCGTGGTAAAAGATTGATATACCCCTCATTTTACCTTAACTCACCGACTGAACAATCCTCCCACCAACCTACCAAGTTTGTCTGACAATACTAAGCGTTTGGTCTGTTATAAAGTAGGACAGAGAGTAGTTCAAACAGACCAAACGCAACAGACCAAGCGCTTGGTATTGTCCAGAATTCTCATCCATACGCCCTCTGTTCCACCTATGTCAAGAGCATCGAATGTCATCCAACCACTAAAGTCAAATTTTATAAATCATCCATACATCTGTTCAACTTCAAAAGTGGATATATTTAGTCTAGTTAAGTCCTTCGAAACCAACACGCTCTCACTTTATTAGTTCAAAGGAGTGAGCCATCATTTTATTTATAATAGATGAAAAGACAAAGTGAATTGTTTGGCTGAATAAAATATTTTTTTCCATAAATACAATCTAACATTACGGAAAATAAATGACAAGGAACCTATCTCCCTCCCTTCAGTTCGTTCTTGGTATCACTGTCTCCACGTGTTCACGTCTACAAATCATTCCCTACCACCACGTGTTCACAAGAGTTTGAACGCAAAGAGAGTACACCACAAATAAAAGCGATCCCTTTATTCGATTTTTCAAGAATACCCATAAAAGTTGTATTTCATTCTATTAGGAAGAAGAGTTTGAACAATTACAACACACTGCGTCACGCTAAAAGCACTCGCCACACTGCACGAGAACGTATATTACATGACAAACACACAACCAAAATGAGAGGAGCGTCACTATCCATCGCCTCATCGGCTTTCGCTCTCAGCTTCGCTAGGTTCTTGGCCCTAGCTGCCATCCATACGTGGCTTCATGCCAGATCATTTCAACGATCTCAGTGATGATTTTTATTTGTTGTTGAACACCTTTGCGTTCCTCTATTTTCAGAGCATCCAGGCAACAAGCATGATCAACAAGTACTCTCTTTATTCGTGATTTGATATCAGCCAATTCGTACTGGCAAATGCTTAAATTTTATTGTCATAACTAAATCATTTTGGTAAAGGACGTAATTCGACTACTAGCTCAAGACATAGAAATCTATTATATATATATATTTGACGACGAAAAGGAGTCACCACGTTCGCTCTAAAATGCTAGAAATTCCCACGTTAATCTGAGAAAATAAGAAGAGAAAATTACCCACTACTGCCATTATAAAATAATTAGACAAAAATACCCTCCACGTCTTTTAATAATTACACCCATTATGAGAAAAATCTAACGTATGGGAGATAGAGTACCTAAGAGATATATAGAGTAACAGATTTGGAAACTTCAAACCACGTAAGGAGATCGGTCTCTATATTTGACGATGAAAAGGAGTCACCACGTTCGCTTTAAAATGCTAGAAATTTCCACGTTAATCTGAGAAATAAGAAGAAAAAATTACCCACTACTACCATTATAAAATAATTAGACAAAAATACCCTCCACGTGTTTTAATAATTACACCCACTGACATTATGAGAAAAATCTAACGTATGGGAGGTAGAGTACCTAAGAGATATATATAGTAACAGATTTGGAAACTTCACACCACGTAAGGAGATCGGTCTCCAAAATTTCACGGGAGTAGATTGGTCGTTGCAAATGTCCTATGTCTCTATTTGAAATCCCATAGATTGTAGAAAATACCACCTTGCCGGAAACAAAATACGTATACGTGTCAAGAAGAATCTTAGTTGATCGGCAGAACCTGCGCCACGCTCGCCTGCGAGAAGGTTGATGAATTCTTGCCGGAGCAGAATATTGATTGGTTGAATTTAGCTAGCCTCATCGAATACTTCAAGCTTGCAGATCAACAGGAACTACTGTTAAGCATGTAGTTCAACAGGAACAAGCCTCATCGAATAGGCTGCTTTAAAAAATTGTGGTATGTTCAACAGCCGTATGACCTTCATATTATCTAATCTTGATGATTTATTGCTGGAACATAATACTGACTGGGTTGAAACTTGCAGATTGTTTGAAACTAACCTAATCGAACAAGAAACATGCCGTATGTTCCACTCCCATCTGATCTTCTTCATCATATCACCATATAGGATCGAGTTGATCGGGGACATTAACTCATCTCACTTTAGTTATCTGCATAAGTATTTTGTTCAATACAAAATTATTGATAAAGAATAGGTTGATGCACGCATATCAATTAAACAGAGGAGAACACATCAATTGTCCAATTCTTTTCAAATAACAGTCTGTTCAGCATATGATTTTACTTTGAATCTAATTGTTTTACTATTGGTTGTATATATATCTTTTCACCTTTAGGTACTGCCAACATGTAGTATTTTTTAATAATTGTAGCCTCCAACCATGTATATTGATATCTATATTCATATTTTCTCATAGATTGTTACTATTTTTTTCTTTGCTTGAATAGGGAGACATAATCATGCTACTACCTGGGGATATCTAACAGATACTAATAGACACCACAGATCGAAAGTGACCTCCATAAATGCCAAGAGTACAGAACATACCATCCAGTGAGCAATGATCTGAAGATTGTGTTCATCTATAGTACAAAGGGAAAGGAAGTGGAAGAGCCATCACAAAAGTTTTAGGAAAACTTATTTGAGTTTGTATCAAAAGATACTTTGGTACTGAGAGAAAATAAATATAATCGATGCTTAGGTAAGACCTAAATTTTGGTTTTCCTATACTTTTGTAACTATTGAAGTGGAGATGTGGCAACCCTCAAACAGTTGGGCTGGGCGGGCAGTGGCCGTACGTCCTCTGTTTCTATGTGGGTAAAGTGATGAATTACTTATTAATTGCCCATATTTATGTTAAATTGGTTTGTTTAACCAAGCGGATTAGATGGACGACTGTCAATAACTTTTTGTATAGAGGTCATTCATTTAATCTGATTCAACAAATTCAGTGGTGAAAAGGCTAAAATAAAATTATGGGGCAGAATTGGCACATTTTTAAATGAAGATAATTGGGAAGTACGTAGCATGCAGTTATTATTGTTATATCAACAATATTGGTCCAAGGGGTGAATTT
This sequence comes from Eragrostis nindensis, assembly GCA_012490785.1. NCBI lineage: Eukaryota > Viridiplantae > Streptophyta > Magnoliopsida > Poales > Poaceae > Eragrostis > Eragrostis nindensis. The sequence goes on along the minus strand of JAAXCT010002561.1, from coordinate 21,754 downwards.
TAAATGTTAATCCAACAATGTTGTAGTATATTTTGATGCTTCTTGATAAATAAATATAACGTATAAATCTATCAAACAACTTTATCGCTGAAGACATCTAGCGCCACAAGACTATAGAGTATAAACAGATTTAAATCTACCCAAAACCTGGCAACTTATTCACAAGTATGACATATATAATTCTTTATAATATGTATTGTTTTACTGTTCCTGAAATATTTTAACATTTTAGAGTTACAGTTTACAAGCTCTCAAATTAGGAAACTTTAATTACCCTAATGATGGAGCTAAACAAAAGTACACAAGGGACTTTATAAGAACAAATGTTTTGTAATATAAGAACATTATGAGACATTACTGAAATAAGATACGATCAAGTATGAATTTCAACATGTCTCTTTGAATTAATATGATTAGTTGTAACAAAATTACAACCTTCATGTATTACATTGTTACTTTTAATTTCTCTGACTAAATTTTAGTTTGTAGGATTTTTTATTTACAGCAGAAGCGAAGATTGATCAACTATAAGAAAATTAAGTGGTGGTACATGTCATGCAATAGTTGCAAAAAAATGTGAACTATAAGAGATGACAAGTATAATTGCAACCTTTGCAATGAATGTCCAAATAGCCTACTCCAGGTAAAAATTAATTTACAAGGATTAATAATGTTCTTTTCATCCGACCCTGTAACATGACATGTAACTTACCTTCGCTATATTTAACTCATATTTCCATGGCCCAATAATAATAACAACAACAACAACAACTAGCCGCGCAAATGCGCGGGCAGGCATACTAGTTATTTTATATTTACTAATTGGAGGCTCCTTTTGGAGCCCTCACGTTAATCGGGGTAAAAATCCTAAAAATTCTCAAAAAAAACAAAACATCCGTCCGTCGGTTTGTTAGTTTTACAACAACAACCATTAGATCTCTTATATCCGAAGTACCCCTATACTACTTCTAAATTACCTACCACTGCTATTATAAAAACTAACCTAAATTAGAATATATATGAATATGATATCACCGGACATAATTCATCTAGGTAACGTGGGATCTCGCCCAGGGAAATACGACCTATCGATAAACCACAAGCTATTGGCATCCATGCGGCTGCGGCAGGGAAGCACAACCAGTCAACCAGCTACTGGCATCCATGCCGACTGCGGCAGGGTAGCAAACGTATGCACCACAGGAAAGGCAAGGCAATGAAGGCAACATGGAGAAGAAGCGGAAGAACAATAGCCGCCGTTTACGCCGATCACGGTTCCTCTGTTAAGCGGACGCAAGATGCAAGGATGCTCTGATGCTGTGAGTTTAGATGAACCCTAATTCTGTTTTCTTTCGATTTAGAATACTTCTTAGCAAGATTGATTAGATCAGGGCTAATCAGTTCTGATCATGTATATGACCCCACGGCGGACGTTTGTGGCTGGAGCCACCTGACGAATCGATTGAGATGTATCCATCATATGACAGACGCACAATGTCAGGGAGAATAGAAATTGGCGATCATTAAGATCGCTACATTAACCATACATGCATATGACTGCATGCATGTCCCTGATGGGGCTAGATCGAGAAGGATTATCTACAAGCATGCAATCCTGGGAAATCTTCAGGAAACTAACAACAACAATATCAAAGCACGGATATGCTGAGAAGCGAGCCAACTTTTTTCACAGTTTTATATATGGATGAGGCGTCAACACAGGTAAAAACGCTTATGACATATGGCTAAGCTCGCTTTCTAGGGGAAATAGAAAATAGCAGGGAGACCAGGGAATTTCAGTGGTATAATACATATTCCAATTGAAATATATTTGTTTACACACATTAGAGTATATTGTTGTATGCATGTAAAGCAGCACAAGAATATTTGTACTCTGATATTCATATTTATTTTTTATCCAAGCATGATAACCACATACAGCAATTTTTTTCTTCCAAACCACAAAGTTTAGAGTGATAAAACTCCGTGTATATACACGTGCACAATACATAAAAACATTATTGGAACATATAAAAAAAGGGAATATCAAGTAAACAAAAGGAATCAGTACGATTCATATATGATATTATATTTAATGAAAACTATATATTTATTTTACAGATATACACATACATATATATTGCAATGTACGGATGGACTTAAACATAAAGTTCTCGAAAGAATGTGTTTCACATGCATAATCCATTTCAGGAAATATCAGTAGAATCTGTTTTGCCAAATGGCCTAACTGGAGAAGCTGTTTTGACACGGAATCCAGAATAAGCCAGAGAATCAGTTTTGCCTCAAAATCAAGTATAGAATCTGTTTTTTGCAGAATCCGAAGCCCTGCCAAACAAGCCCTAAAGCAGAGAGACAGAGACAAAGCATCGATCAAGAGTTAAATAATTAAAAATAGTTGAAGGACCGAGAAGACGACCAGAGGGGGGTGAATGGAAGCCGATAAAAATTCTTCACAAGAACTTGACCTATATCCCAAACCACCTCAAGAACAACCACCAAGATCACACACACACATGGAGCATGATGTGTTGACCTTAGGAATGATTGTGAAAGAGATACAAACACTTGCGGAAGCAAATAAAGAAAAAACACACTCAAAAAGGTGATCTGAAAAAGTCATAACAGAGACCTCCCACCGGATAATCCGGCCAACTGTCGGATACTCCGGACCTGGGAAAGTACCGGACTCCGAAAACTTGTCGGACACTCCGGCCACCGGATACTCCGGCAACTTGCCGGATAATCCGGTCCTGTCAGGACAGCACGCGCGCAAGCTCAAGAAAAATCTCGAAACCCGACCAAACGACCTCCAAAAATCACGAAATTTGAACCATAGCTTCGTCTTGAGATGGAGAACATCATCCAACAAGAATCACACCAAAAACCCTACAAAATCTCCACGGATTTTGAATCCTACCAAAGAACCTACGGTTTGGATGAACTTGGACGAAATCCACAAATTCGAAGTGCTCATGGGGAGATCTTGTGCAAGATCACTTAAGGCATGTTCCCACACGTCCTAGCACCGAATCCATCTAAGAAATCCATCCCAAAACGCAGCCAAAAGGGGATCAAAAATTCACCCGAAAATAGATCCGAAAATGGGAAAAGATAAATTCGGGAAATAGATAGGGGGAGAACAAGAGCACGAAATTGATATAACAAACTTCATTCCATTGATTCAACCACGAAATCAATAGGTACAAGGCTAGGGCGCCGCCCACTTCCTCCCTCTCTTGTAGAAAGTTGAAGATACAAGCTCTCACCTTGATTCCCCTCCTCCAATCTCTCTCTCTAGCTCTCCCCTAGCTAGTCCTATCCCTAGATGCAAATGACTTGGTCCAAGAGGCTCAAGGTGGCCAGCCAACTCCACCACCCTATATGGTCTTTTCCTCTTTCCCAACATACCCCTAAGGTATTACACACTCCCACCTATCACTAAGGGCAAAATCGTCCAACTCTTTTTCCTTCGCCCGAACGCCATCGGGCCCTTCACGACTTTGCTTCACCTCGACGCAACCTTCGTGATGGTGCCACGTACACCACCATGCGCCGCCGCCGGTTTTGAGGCTCAAACTGGGAAACCGTCCGCCCGCCGGTTTTGAAGCATAAACAGGGAAACCACCTTGATGTCGACGCGTGTCACCTCGTCCCGCGAACCTTGCCGTCAAGTCTTCTCGTCCCAATCCGTCAGGGCCCTTCACTTGACTCAGCCTCCCGTTCGCCTCTTGACTTGGTCAACCCGCCGTCTTCATCACCTCCACGGTTTTGAGGCCAAACCGCGAAACCCTCCGTGCTTTTTGGAGGCCACGTGTACGGTGTGGATCACCCTTGACCTCACCCGGCCTCTCCATCGCCCGGACCCAAGTCTCCCGCTTGTTCCTCCTGATCCTCTCGCTGTTGACCATCAAGTTGACTCAGTTGACCTACATATCATTAGACAAGCAAACACATTTCTCCATCTCCTCCATTCTTCCCAACACCTTCACCAACTCCGGCTAGCCATAAACATAATCAATATACATGCTCATGCAACCCTCAAAGTCCCGCAATTCAAACCCGAACCTCAAGTTCAACTCAAACTCATTCGTTGCCAATTACTCATCACATCATGAACCATGGCACATCTCAATATGGTTCATCAATCTCCCCCTTGATGAGTACATTGACAACAACACTAATCTCAAGAATTCAAAGTTTGAAATGCAAAACCAAAAAAGCTAACTAGATGGTCCAAAACCAAGAAAAATAGAAGCAAATGACCATCAAGTTGCAAATGATCACAAAAGCTAAGAATTGGCAAAGAAAGCGGCACAAAGTCGCAAAGATCCACAAAGACTCAGGAAAAAGTCAAAACAAAAGGGTTTAAAGAAAAACTCCCCCTGAAATGGTGCTGCCACTCAATGCGAAATGCCCGGATGATCCAGTACAATGCCGGATAGTCCGGTAGACAACCGGATACTCCGGTGTGGGATTTCTGTCCTGAAAACAAGAAATGATTCATTTTCGCCTAAAACTCCCCCAAAAGCATTTCAAAGGTATTTTCTCCCTTGATATCTATCTGAGATGCAAACTTGTCGATATTTCTCCCTTTTGGCAATGAACTGATCAAGATTACAAGAGAGCCAAAAATGCAATGCATGAGATGGGAATCCTACCAAGCTTCAACAATTATGTCAACAAGCATTTATCATTGCTGTGAACAAGCATAGAATCTTGAAGTGTAAAAGCACGAGCTCACAATTGCACGAAGGCCATAATAGAGAGCATAGCACAAAAGCAAAGAGCTAGACAAGCTAAGCATGAAGATTGAATTGAGCAAGATAGATCCAAATTTGCTATATCATGAAAAGCATTGCCACCACATGTATGATCATCTATTCAAGGCAAAACAAGCATTAAGTGAATCCATAAAAACTAGCAAGTGTCAATCTCAACTCAAGCAACAAACATTCGGAAAGATGCGCTTTGACATCACATATGCAACAAAACTCAATTTGATCAAGTGAAGATTGCAAGCTTTTGCTTGTCTTTTATTTTCATCCTCAAGTAACCTCTTATCCAAGCGGAGGGTCGCACGACTGGTTACGGCAAACACCCCGAGGCTTCAAGGCACCGTATTGGATTTTTAGCATTTTGCACAAAAGATCAAATTGATTTTAGAAATTAAGCACAAGAAGCAAATGAGTATGCCTTTTGGCAAAAGAACATTTGTCCCCCAAAGTCCCATCATGAGCTAAACATTTGCCAAAGTCCATCCCCCAAACAATAAGTTGCTGAAGTCAAGACATTTTCTAAAACTAGCCTTAAAGCAAGTCTTGACAAGGATAAAAACAAGCATACACATGGTGAACAAACATAGGCATGCATAGATCATAAGACTCACAAAAGCCAATTTTCATCTTAAAGTTTAGCTAGCTTGCTCAAATAAAACTATGCCATACTATCTAAAAGAGCCTAAGTTTAAAAGCTTGCTACTAGCAATCACATAACTTAGCTCAATCTCAATCATAGCAACAATAAATACAAGGAGACATAAAGGGTGAAGCTTTTTCTAGAGATGCATATTATATAAGATGCTTATTTCACAATGCAATGCAATGCGAAAAAGTAAGATACATATATACAAAGAAGCCAATTCCCCCTCAACCAATGCCATAAGGATAGCAAACACCAAGTTCCCCCGAAGAAATGCAAAGTGCTCGCCGTCTAGGGGCTTCGTGAGGATATCGGCCAGTTAGTTGTGGGTATCAATGTACCTAAGCTCGATGTCTCCCTTGGCAACATGATCTCTCAAGAATTGAATCTCACACCTATGTGTTTGACTCTATCATGTAGGATTCGGTCTTTGGATAAGCATATAGCACTAGTGTTGTCGTACATAAGTGGAACACTCTTGTAGGTTATCCCATAGTCCCTCAAAGTGAAAGTCATCCATAGGATTTGAGATAAGCAACTAGCAGCAGCAACATACTCAGCTTCGGTTGTGGATTGGGCTACGCCAGATTGCTTGCGTGAAGACCAATAAACAAGAGAAGATCTAAGAAAATGGCAAGTACCCGAAGTGCTCTTCCGATCAACTCGACACCCAGCAAAATCCGCATCCGAATAACCACAAAGAGAAAGAGTAGATGATGATGCAGAGTATCAAATGCCGAATTAGGGTGTACTTGAGATATCCGAATATGCGCTTCACCGCTTGACGATGAGACTCCCTTGGTGAAGATTGGAAGCGAGCACAAAGACACACCGCGAAGTGTATATCGGGACTTGTCGCCGTGAGGTACAAGAGAGAACCGATCATGCTCCGGTACTCCCGCTGGTCCACCGCTCACCATCAAGATCCGGATCGAGCATGGTGGAAGTGGCCATCAGGGTCGACATGGGCTTGGCATCCGACATGTCAAACTTCTTCCTCAACTCCTTCGTGTACTTGACTTGATGAATAAAGGTACCCTGCTTGCATTGCTTGATTTGGAGACCAAAAAAGTAAGTCAGCTCTCCCATTATGGACATCATGAACTCATTCTCCATCATTGCCTGAACTTAGACACAAGACATGAGATGAACCACCAAAGATGATATCATCCTCGTATATCTGAACCAAGAGAAAGTCAGTGCCATGCTTGAGAGTAAATAAGGTTTTGTCCACACACCCCATCTCAAACCGCGCTCTAGCAAGATGGTTTTCAGCCTAGCATACCATGCCCTGGGTGCTTGCTTTAGCCCGTACAAAGCCTTCTGAAGCTTGTACACTCAGTTTGGGTACTTGGGATTTTCAAAGTCTGGGGGTTGCCTGACATAAACCTCTTCCTCTATGTAGCTGTTTAGGAAAGCGCTTTTGACATCCATCTGGTAAAGCTTAAAGCCCTTAGACGCAGCAAAGGTTAGCAAGATCCTAATGGCTTCTAGACGCGCTACAAGAGCAAAGGTTTCCCCAAAGTCTAAGCCCTCAACCTGGCTAAACCCCTGAACCATAAGCCTAGCTTTGTTTCGCACAACTAGACCGTCCTCACCCTGTTTGTTTCTGAACACCCACTTAGTTCCTATCACATTCACATTGGGAGGAGACTCTACTAGGGTCTAGATTTTGTTTCTCTCAAAGTTTTCTAGCTCCTCATGCATGGCATTGACCCAATCGGAATCAGAAAGAGCGTGTCCAACATCTCGAGGTTCAAAAGAGGCAACAAATGCAAATTTATAAAGCATGAGAGATGCACAGACCTCGACCTTGTTGTCCTTTCATTTAGATTACCGATCATTTGTTGAGGAGGATGTCGACGTTGAATGTGTCGAGGGGCTTCTATCTCAGAGTGTACCTCCCCCTCAACAACAGCTGGAGCTGGCTCGACGGCAGCTGGAGCTGGATCGACAGCAGCCGAAGAAGATGTAGAAGCTACGGGACCCTCTGCTTGTATGGTGGAAGCAGGGACCGGCTCAGCAGCAGGTGAAGTAGCAGAAAGTAGTGGTTCGTCCTCCTCTTCATCTGGAGCCGGTAGATCACCGTCTACAAAGATGCTCTCTTCCATTTCCCCATCACCTGCACACTCAACAACACTACTTGCACAAGGCATTGATTCATCAAAGGTTACATCGCAGGACTCCACGATGGTGTTAGTATCCAAGTTCAAGACTCTATAAGCGTGACCATGTGGGGTGTAACCAAGAAAGATGCCATCGGAAGATCTTGACTCAAACTTATCCAAATTACCACGCTTGAGGATAAAGCACTTGCAACCAAAAGCACGCAAATGAGAAACATTTAGCTTCCTCCCAAAGCGTAGCTCATAGGAAGTAACATTGATAATAGCGCAAGAAAACCCGATTAGACACATAACAAGCAGTGCTAATGACTTCAGCCCAGAACCACCTCGGAGTCCTATGCTCATCAAGCATCGTCCGGGCCATCTCAACAAGTGTTCTGTTCTTTCTTTCAACAATGCCATTTTGCTGAGGAACGCGAGGTGCATAAAACTGATGCTCTAAGGCCATGTTCTCGACAGAAAGCATGAAAGGAGGAGTTCTTGAACTCGGTGCCATTATCACTGCGAATTGCTCGCATTGCACCAGGGAGTTTATTGAACAATCTCAAAGCCAACTCCAAAAGTGTTGGAACACCTCATCCTTACTCTCAAGAAAGAAGACCCAGGAGTAGCGAGAAAAATCATCAACAACCACAAGAACATACCACTTCCCACCAGCTGAACGAACCCGAGCAGGACCAACAGTGTCCATATGAAGCAATTGCCCAGGTTCCTCAGTCATCACCAAATTGATTGGTGGATGAGGAGCGGCAACCATTTTTCCATGACGACAAGGTGCACAAACAAGGTTCTTGTCAAATTTTAGCTTAGGCAATCCTCGGATCAAGCCCAGGCCACTCAAGCGACATAACAAGTCAAAGCTCATGTGACCCAGTCTCCTATGCCATGTCCAAAGCTCAGAAGAAGGTTGAGCAAACAAACACTTGTGAGAACCAGAAGAGGAAACAAAATCATCGCGAAAAACTCTGTCAATTCGAGAAATATTGCAAATCAAAGCATCAGTCGAATCAAGAACTCGAGAAGCATTCCTCTTAAAGTGCACTTCACTACCATCATCAAGCAATTGAGAAACAGAAAGCAGATTCTGCTTTAGATGCTCTACTAGGGCTACTTCCTTGAGAGTGAATGAGTCATTTACCTTAACAGCGCCAATTGCCTTTACTCTACCTTTTTTATTGTCCCCGAATGTTACATAGTCAATTTGCTTCACGCGGGTGAGGCTGGAGAACCATCTAGTATCCCCGGTCATATGGCGCGAACAACCGGAGTCCATCAACCACTTGTCCTCCAAGCCTCTGTCTGTCACCTACATAGAACGAGAAGAAAAGATCGAGGGCTCCATGCTGGGGTTAGAGAGAAGAACTTTAGGAATCCAGCACCTTACCACACAACCTGCAGATGTAACAATTGTTCTATGCACTTGATCATTGGAACGCACAAGACGAGTATCACGATAGGGACGATGGACCGTCAAAGCGTCCAAACTTACTCCTCATGTCACGGGGATTCAAGTCATATGAGGGATGACCATGTCCACGCTGGGTATGAACACCACGAAAGGGAAAACGTGGGCCATCAAAGTGTCGTGACTCAAGTCCTCTGTTTTGTGAACCAAAGTCATATGAGCGATGACCAAGTCCACTGTAAACACGAGAAGGAATGTGAGGCGGATAGTCAACATCGGAATGATAGACTGCATTCCTAGCCAACTCAGCTTGCCTCCTTTCAATTCTCTTCCTTCTAAAGCAAAACTCATCCAAAGGACCATCTCTAGCACAAAACATGCAAGTGTACACATTCCTGGGTTTTGGCTTTGATTGTGTAGGTGATTTGGATTGTTGTTGCTTCTTGGCCTCTCTTGGGTTGAAGGCAGGCTTTGGGTTTGATGGGTAGTAGGTGTCGGTGGGTTTAAGTTTCTCACTCTTATCTTGGAGGTTGGAGCTTGGCACAAACTTACCCACATTGTCACTCTCCTTTTCACACCTCTCAAAACCCAAACCCAAGTTGTATCCCTGGGTAGATCCTTCTTTAACCCTCAACAAATCACTCTCAATCATCTTTTCACTCTCCTTGGTTCTTGTGAGGCGAGTGGTGAGGTACTCAACTTCTTGGGTTAGCTTTAGGTTCTCATCTTGGGTAGAGACAAGTTCACTTTTGAGAGAAGCACACACAACACATGGTGGAAGTGTAGCATGTGAACCAAACTGAAGTTTAGCCTCTAGCTCTTTGACCTTGGACAATTGACTATCCAAGTCCTGTGTGAGCTTAGGCAACTCTTACAAGCACCCAAGAGAGAGGGTCGAGCTTTGAGCTCCTCAAGTTCCTTCAAAGCACTCTCAAGCTGACCGGCAACTTGAGCATGCACACCCTTCAAGGACATTAAGTCACTCATCACAACTTGACACGACTCACACTCAACCACACGATCTTCATCAAGAATAGATTTTAGTGAAACAAGCTCAGCATTAGCAATTTCAAGCTTATATTTAAGTTTTCGATTCTGACGCTTAGCTTCACATAATTTCTTATCTTGCTCGAACAGGGCATCACACAATTATTGTCATAGACGGGCTCATCGTGAGATTGTGATACCTTGGCTGTTTCGAAGTCGGAGTCGGAGTAGGGACCATCCTTCGCCACGAAGCAGAGCCCGGTGAAGTCAGTAGTCTTCTTGTCCTTGGGCTTCTCCGTCTCCTCCTCAGCACCAGAGATGTCGTCGTTCGAGGAGTAGTTGACGTCGCTGAATGAAGCAACGAGGGCTCTTGCGAGCACCTTCCTCATGTTCATCTTGGTGCTCTTGCCCTTCTTGGAGAAGTGGGTCTTCTTCTTGGGTTCTTCTTCTTGGCGGTCGGTGTAGTCAAACTTCTTCTTCCGCTTGGGGCAGTCGGCGATGAAGTGACGAGGACCGCCGCACTCATAGCAGCCGCGGGGATCAGCACCTCTTCTCTCTCTTCTGTTGTTGAAGGAGCGCTTGAACTTCCTGATCAGCAAAGCAAGATCCTCCTCAGGAAGGGACTCCACCTGTTCATCTGAAGCTGCAGCCAAGGAAGACAGAGCGAACTCCAAAGAAGACTTGTGAGAGAGGTTAGTCCCATAAGATGCATTACTATGAGAGTCAGTCATCAAGGCCATGCTAGAAGATGCATTATGATTTGGTCTAGACTTCCTAGAGAGCTCGTGTGACTTGAGCTTGCTATAGAACTGCTCACAAGTGAGTGTGCCAAAGTCGGGGATTCCTCCAAAGCAGAGATTTTCACACCCCAAGTGCTCTCATCTAGTGAGTAAAGAAGTTGTTTAGCACGCTCATTGTCAGTGTAAGCAAGGTTACCACAAGCTCTGAGAGAACACACTATGGACTCAAATCTAGCAAAGGTAGCATCTAGTGACTCGCCAGGCAATTGAGCAAAGGTTTGATATTGCCTATTGTACGAATCTCTACGCATGGTCTTAACTTGATTAGTGCCTTCATGATAGGAGCAAAGCGTCTCCCATATGGCATGAGCGGTCTTAAGGTGAGCAATACGATCGTACTCCTTTCTACTGATAGCGGAAAGCAAGATGTTAACAGCCTTAGAGTTGTTATCGAATTGAGTGATCGCACCTTGTTGCGCCGTCTCCATGTTCTCCGGAATCTCGTAGTTGGTTTGCACGATACTCTATATCCCAATGCCTTGACTCATGAGATAAGCTTGAGTGCGAGACTTCCTATAGGGAAAATCTTCCCCATCGAAGACCAAGAGTTTGATCACACCTTTCTCCATGTCGCCTTTGGATCACAAAGCCGGTTAAGCTCAACACGTGATCACACCGGCTCTGATACTAATTGAAGGACCGAGAAGGCGACCAGAGGGGGGTGAATGGGAGCCGATAAAAATTCTTCACAAGAACTTAGCCTATGTCCCAAACCACCTCAAGAACAACCACCAAGATCACACACACACATGGAACGTGATGTGTTGACCCTAGGAATGATTGTGGAAGAGATACAAACACTTGCGGAAGCAAATCAAGCAAAGACACACTCAAAAAGGTGATATGAAAAAGTCATAACAGAGGCCTCCCACCGGATAATCCGGCCAACTGTCGGAAACTCCGGACCTGGGAAAGTACCGTACACTCCGAAAACTTATCAGACACTCCGGCCACCGGATACTACGGCAACTTGCCGGATAATCCGGCCCTGTCAGGACAGCACGCGCGCAAGCTCAAGAAAAATCTCGAAACCCGACCAAACGACCTCCAAAAATCACGAAATTGAAAGCTTCGTTTTGAGATGGAGAACATCATCCAACAAGAATCATACCAAAAACCCTACAAAATCTCCACGAATTTTGAATCCTACCAAAGAACCTAGGGTTTGAATGAACTTGGACGAAATTCACAAATTCGAAGTGCTCGTGGGGAGATCTTGTGCAAGATCACTCAAGGCATGTTCCCACACGTCCTAGCACCGAATCCATCTAAGAAATCCATCCCAAAACGTAGCCAAAAGGAGATCGAAAAATCACCCGAAAATAGCTCCAAAAATGGGAAAAAGATAAATTCGAGAATTAGATGGGGAGGAAGAACAAGAGCACGAAATTGATTCAAACAAACTTCATTCCATTGATTCAACCACGAAATCCATAGGTACAAGGCTAGGGCGCCGCCCACTTCCTCCCTCTCTTGTAGAAAGTTGAGGATACAGGCTCTCACCTTGATTCCCCTCCTCTCGTCTCTCTCTCTAGCTCTTCCCTAGCTAGCCCTGTCCCTAGATGCAAATGACTTGGTCCAAGAGGCTCAAGGTGGCCAGCCAACTCCACCACCCTATATGGTCTTTTCCTCTTTCCCAACATACCCCTAAGGTATTACACACTTCCACCTACCACTAGGGGAAAAATCGTCCAACTCTTTTTCCTTCGCCCGAACGCCATCGGGCCCTTCACGACTTTGCTTTGCCTCGACGCAACCTTCGCGATGGTGCCACATACACCACCATGCACCGCCGCCGGTTTTGAGGCCCAAACCGGGAAACCGTCCGCCCGCCGGTTTTGAGGCATAAACCGGGAAACCACCTCGATGTCGACGCGTGTCACCTCGTCCCGTGAACCTTGCCGTCAAGTCTTCTCGTCCCAGCCCGTCGGGACCCTTCACTTGACTCGGCCTCCTGTTCGCCTCTTGACTTGGACAACCCGCCGTCTTCATCACCTCCACGGTTTTGAGGCCAAACCGCGATCGCCCGGACCCAAGCCTCCCGCTTCTTCCTCCCGATCCTCTCGCCGTTGACCATCAAGTTGACTCCATTGATCTACACATCATTAGACAAGCAAACAAATTTCTCCATCTCCTCTATTCTTCCCAACACCTTCACCAACTCCGGTTAGCCATAAACATAATCAATATACATGCTCATGCGACCTTCAAAGTCCCGCAATTCAAACCCGAACCTCAAGTTCAACTCAAACTCATTCGTTGTCAATTACTCATCACATCATGAACCATCGCACATCTCAACATGGTTCCTCAATAGTTATAGAAATTATGCCATCTTTTCAAGATATCAATATTTAATGAAGCTGGCTGAACAACTCGATCTAATAACTACCAACTCATATCGATTGATTAACAATTTTATGAAATTTCTCATCTGCTAATATAAAAATAACTCAAAAGTACAACTACGGTGCAAGTTTCTAAATTTTCTTGCCATTGTAAAAGAAACTTGAAGCACTCCCAGTATCCATTTACAAATTTTCTATCTATACCACTATGAAGAAAATATGTAACACCAAAATATAATAATATTTTCTGAAAAATATACTAGCCCGTGCAGCCGCACGGATTGAAAGGCTAGTTTTTTAAATAATAGGCCGAAACCGAGATGAAGCCATTTTTTTTTTAGAAATGAGGGTCGCCCCCTAGTTTCATTCATTTGAAACCAAGTTTGAGTTCGCGCCGTTTACAGCATTCATAGCTCGCCCAGCGTGCCAAGAAAACACTTCAGTTACAATACTCAGGGGACTCAGCTGAGTTGCTGCCCCAGACATCTCGCTCGACACACTTCTATCAGACACTCCCTCTGCCGAGGTAGACTCCAAGGCCTGAAGCTCTAGCCCTGCGCCATTCTCCTGGTTCTCCATGATATATAGTAATCTGTCGATGTAGTTGTCCAGTTGTAGCAGTGCAGCCCTCTGGCCAATTTTCTCCATGTCTTGAGTGTACTCCATGTCCTCCTCCAAAGCTCCTTCATCCCTGTCCACGTTTGCCCCTGAAAACATAAAGCATTTCGTAAGTTCCACAGGTTCCAAAGCACAGCAGATGATACTACATTAAACGCTTCATGATTCCTGTTACTTAGCCACCATTTAGCCACTGATTCAAAGTCACATCCTACATTCTTATTCATCAAATCAGATATAAACTTCCACATCTCAACTGCAACAAGGCACCCAAATAAGAGATGCTATGTTGTTTCAGTCTCACAACAAAACAGGTAGGTCTTGTCCTGTACCTCTCTTCTTTTAGCTAGATTGGTTCTTGTCAAGATTTGTTACTAACGAAATGAAACCATTTTGTTCTCTAATACTAGATTGGTTCTTTTAGCAGGTCTTGAGTGTTCTTGTCCCCACGCAACAGCGCTGGAGCCAAATTACTGCTTCTCCCACAACCTCCCTTTGACGTGAGTTTTTTTCACAAAATATTCTTTCACTCTTCATTTCCCCAAATCCCCACCCCCGTAGCACCAATTCCATGGCGGACGGCGGCGACTGCGCCGCCGCCGGCGCACCGCGAGACTTGATCAGCGCGCTCCACGATGACCTCCTCTTGACGATCCTCCTCCGCGTCCCCACCATCGAGGCCATCCGCACCTGCGCCCTCTCCCGCCGCTGGCGCGCGCTCTGGACCCGCCTCCCCGAGCTCACTTCAACAACAAGGATGCCGGCGTCCAGCGTTTGCGCTTCGCGGATCTCGTCGACGGCGCGCTGCACCGCTCCGCCCCCTGCGACTTATCCCGCTTCGAGGTCTCCGTCTACTGCGACTGCAACGTCGACGCCGCGCCGCGCGTCCCCGCGTGGATTCTCACCGCCGCTCCGCGGGCCACGGGCAAGTTCAGGATCTGGATGATGGCGCAGCCGGAGCGGGATGAGACGAGGGTGCTCCTTGACCTGCCGTGCTTACCGAGGGCCAAGAATATCCCCTGGCCCTCAAGATCAAGCACAACGCGCAACTCAGGCTTCCGGAGCCTGACGCCGGTGCCTTCGCCCGCCTCACCGAATTGGAATTGAATTCCCTCCGTCTCACTGATGGTTGCGCCGACCTGGGTGACCTCGTGTCATCCCGCTGCCCTCAGCTGGAGAAGCTGCGACTTTCTCTGGTCTCGGGCTTGACTGAGCTCAGCATACGGGCTGAAAAACTCCTGCAGTTGGACCTGGCGATACTCCCTGATCTAGAGCGGCTAAGTTTGGTGGCCTCAAAGCTCCAACTGCTGCACTTGAAGTTTGCTTCGGAGCCGGTGGTCGACATTGTCGGTCCAAGCCCCTATGCTGGAAGACGTTGGTTGGTTTGGTGATTGTCCGGAAGATGTGCGGTTTGATGCAAAGAGAAACCTTCAGAGACTGGTTGTTGGAGGGTCTAAGCTCGACTCGATTCGGTTTAATGATAATACAAGTCATGCAGAGTTTCTGCAGCATTTCAGTCACACAGACTTCCTGAAACTCCAAATTTCCCTACCGACGGTATGTATAGATTTCAATTTTCATGAACTTTATTTAGCAATAGTACTGTTGTAACTCGTAACTGCAGAATTCATGATATGCTTGTCTGGTTGCATGCTCCGGTAGGAGCATATACGAGTAAATCATTCATATTTTATTATTGAAATCTGAAAGGAGCTAGCTAGCTAACCTCACTTCTTATAAAAGTCGGTAACTCAAAACATTGACACTAGGATGCTTGTTGAGATGCCACATTTGTCTACAAGTTGCTTTTAGTTTTCAATTTATTGAATTGGAACATGTAATTACACATAATTGCTCAAGCTATCGAGGATCCGTGTTATGCTGCTTAAGAAAGATTTGTATCTTCTTGGCTTCATATTATTAGCAAAAATGATGTCACTTCTTGCCTTCTTGGACAGCCTTGTCACAACAAATTCATCTTATTTCTATGTATGCCTTGTGATCCTTGCTGCGCACTATGAGTCCATACCTTTTCTTTGCTCTACCTGTGTCCCCCATCTGCTTTTGCTAACAATTTTGTTCTTAATTCATACTAAAATTGAATGAGAATTAAGAGGCATGCTTTTGGAAATTGGAACATTTTGCAGCTTTTCAATTACAATTGACCAATCCTTGTAAAGTGGAAAGTCAAATTGAATTGATTATATCCTAGAAGGAAGAAGTCCATTTTACTACCCTCAAGTATCCATGTAGTTCACTTTGGGTAGTAAAATAGACTTCTTCCTATCATAGAATTCTTTTGTGTTTCTTAATTGCCTTTATGCAATGCGAGTCTAGAAATTTTGGGTACTCCACTGTAAACTTTTCTGGTATTTTGATCTGATTTTTCAATCTACAAAAGCTGCCTGAAACTTTAACTTTGCCTTTTGGTATTAGGAAGCACGTGATTTAACATGATTCCATCGCAAAAATGATAGCAGGTTTTCTAAGAAGTTACAACCTTACTGTTCAGTGTAATATTATCTTCTGTGTTGCCAGTAAATGTAGCTTAACATTTGAAAAGTGATATAATGCTCAACGTAATATATACCATCAAACGACCAGTGGTATATATCACATATCTTTTCACAGCCTACAAATTGAAGATGGCATGCAACTTTGAAAATCAGTTGCAACACTTGATACACGACTCGAAACTGCTGACTAAGCTTATTGCATGTCTTGTTATCATGTGTTTGCTGGGAGAAAGTGCGTCAACTATATTCATAGTATAGTGGTGTGAATAGAACTTGCGGTGCTTGCTATCATGCTGCAAGTTATAGTGCTGTTGACCTTGATCCCAGCATTCCTGGATCTATCTAGGAACTCGTAACAACTGTGTAGGAGTATGCTCATCACCATTTAGGATAGGACCATAAGGTATGATGGTTGCAACCATAAACCTTGGTAGACATGTAATCAGCCCAGGAGAGCCATTGAAAGCACCGCCAAGGTGCATCTGCTGTGAGGCTGTGTGGTACATGGTGATGTTGACAGCCTTGCGCTGCACATTCGGTTGAGGGTGGGAAAGCCATACCAAAGTTTCTCAGTGGGTAGCACCATCCAGTGAACACTGGTGTAATTTGCCATGATCAAGCTAAGTATCCCATGTAGTAGTGTCCAGCAGTAAATTTCTCAATTTTTAATAGGCTTTAGCGAGCAATTAATGAACATGAGATTTGGCCATTTGGTTGGGTGTTTTTTATAGCCTTTCTATGTTAATTTTATTTTGTTTCTTAACCCCCCCCACCCCCATGGTTTGGTTATTGATGTTTTGTCCCGTGACTAATAGGATGTAATAGGCCACAAGAGACTTATGGAAGAGATCAAAATTCCTCATCATTTGGAATTGGAACTCGAGATTGACGGAAATGGGCATGCTTTTGGATCAAGTGTGACATCCCTTCTCAAGAGATGCAAGGATATAACAATGCTGAAATGCTCAATGCTACAGATTGATGTATGTTTCCCCGAACCTTCTTTGTCTTCCTATACACCTCTCATGAACAATCCGTCCTCATCGTATCAACCTGTTTCCGCCTCAGGTTGACCTATGCTCAGATGAGTGCTTGTGCGATGAGCCAGCAAGTTGGAGAGATGAAATGTTCTGCTTCAATTTCTTGGAGGATCTGGAGTTCGATGGCTTCATGGGCACAGTCGATGAAAGGGATTTTCTGATCTTCATTATCAAGCGTAGTAATGCGCTCAAAGAGGTGTGGATAGCATTTGGTGAGGGTGCTGATCTCGTCGAAGATGAGATAGTGAGTTCCGTGCCTGCTGGATGTTCGGTAGTGTTTCGTAGCGCTGCAGCTGCAACGGAATAGTACTGCGAAGGGAATGGCACCAGTGTGCAATGGCACATCGCCTGAACATGACAGTGCATTTTATGAAGTGTGACTTGTGCTCGCTCTGTGAACGTGTTATGCATCGACAAACCCAGACGCTATTGCGCTCTACCTTTGGCTGTCAGCTCCTGGCATAATCTGTTTTAGTTTCGGGCACTTGAATGAGCCTGATTTTCAGCGGCACATCCAGTTTTCCATCTCTGTTATGCGCGGCTGTTGTCTTTCTCCTTGACGAGGGCCCAGCAGCTCGACTGCTTCTCGACCCCGGAAGAACGCTTGATGCAGCGGTGCAGGTGGGCCTCGTTATGTTGCGGCGACTAGCGAGGTATGGCGTGAGCAGGTAGGCCGGCGCACTTCAGGGTGAACATTGTGTGTGGAGGCAGCTTGGGCTTGGGCACGAGGATACCCTGATCAAATTGTTTGCGCTGTAGCCACGCCACCACGAACCGGTTCCACCAAGTTTCCTGCTATTGACATCACCGGGGCGAAATTTGCAACTCGATGTTATGCAAGTTTTCACTGTGAGACTCCATACTCTGGAACCAAATATGGAACAGAAACGAACGCTCATTTGAATCTCGTATAAGCATGCTACATGCATACATACATGATTATATAAGGCTACTTGAAACACCGAGTCGACAGCTGCAAATACTATCATTGGTTCATTGATCCTGAACGAAATTCATAATCTGTAAGCACACCAGTCATTGAGCATGCTAGCAGCAACAATCGAGCAGCACACTGCTCAATCACGCCGTTAAATTGGTTAACCCCGTCCATGCAATGGCTATGATTCAAAAACGCCTTCCCAGCACAACGTATTCCACCTCAATCACGCCGTATACTCCGCTCGCCGTACATCAAACAGTATCACGTTACATCATTAACTCTACTATCTTCACGTTCACGTCAATGTTTGTTAGCCTTCTCAGCAGCAACACGCATGAAGGTTTGGCGACCGCTCATGACTGCCCCTGTAGGATCAAGTCCACGAGCAGGCGCTGAGCTGACTGCGCGTTATCCGGTGGTCCAGATACCACAATCGTAGCTTCATTGTCCTCAGACGGTGGGTTGTACACGCTGATGTCTGCACCAGTTATCTGAAAGTATGGAAACTGAATGTTAAGAAATTGAAATGATAATTATATATGATGATGCTACTTCATGTGCATTATATCGTTGTATCCATTTAGGATTCAGAGCTCCTGGAATTTCCCAGAGGACAAGAAGATATTGTCTTATTATAGTAGAATATGTCACAGAAACAAGTATACAAATTGTGTGGATGTAATAGTAGTATAACAGTAATTCTCAACTATTATACTTATGCATATATTTTCCATTCAAAAATCTAAATTCTTAAAATCAAGTGAACCTCAATGCATTTCGCATTCCAACCAATCGACAAGGAAGATGGACATAGATTATTGCAAAGTAGGCCAGCAAGTTCTTTTGAAATATAACCATATCCAGAGGACAAATATGCTTAATCTAAAAAAAAATTTTGAATTGTGTTTCATCATCCTGGAAACTGGAAAGCATTTGATTTGCCAACCAAGAAACAATTCAAAAATACTAACGGGGATCAACATTATTTGCTGAAAATAAACAATGTAATCACAACAAACATATAAGGTTGAATGGTTTTGTAGCAAGACCTCTTTAAGCTGGACCAAGTTATTGCCATTATCTCCATAGATAAGATGTAAAATGTTCCCAAAATCACTGTCTCATATGTCATCCTGGTAATCCTAGCAGGCTCGACTCCCCTGCAACAAGAAGATGTTACCAATTTTTTCTAAAAATCAAACAGAGTGATCATTTGCCAATGCTGAGGAGATGCACAAAGTTACTAACAATGCAGATGGCAAAAAGTTACTAACAACTAACCAACAATACAACTAAAGCACTCCGCAACTCTTGATTTTGATGTATGAGCAAAGCAGCTTGTACATAGTTGTACTTAGAACACTTCTACAAGAACCCTTATTGCTATTTATTATAATTGCCTCACATAGACCAAATTATAAAGGCAACAGCAAAACATACAAAACAGGAAAGATTACCACCTCACAAGATTGTTTCCCCCTGTAGATGCAACTCCATTATTTGATTGTTGATTCCATTGTCACTCTCATCCCCCATTGTCTGAATTGTTGATTCCATTAGCAATGTCATTTTCAGCTTTCTGCAATCAAATACTTCTTTAATAGTGTCATTCAAAGAAGTGCATATTACAATATAAAGCTGCAGTAGGTATTGCAGACACACAATAACAAAAACGAACAGTCTGTACAAAATGTAAGCCAGTAAAGGGTAAAACCTATCCATTTTATTTGGAATGGTATGAAATTGTCAAAAACCTCGAAATCGTTAAATGTAAGATCTAATTGTCCAAATGAATTTTTCACCTGATAAGTCACCTTGCAAATACTTCATCTTTTGTTTATCATCCAACATTGTGAAAGACTCACATGAGAGATCAAACTAATAAAGAGTAACACTTGGATGTTCTATTTTTCAGAAATGAGAAATTTGATTTGGCATAGGTGCGCACAAGATCACACGAAAAGAGACCTAGTCTTCTTCTTCCTTGCCTACCTTCCCTAGGACTCACTGCAGCCACTTATAGACGAGGTGCCGAACCACTAACAACCTAACTAACAACTCTTATTTGCTAAGAAACTATAAAAGACTAGCTGATTAACAGCAGCTGCCACTGGACAAGGTGCTGTGGCTTCATGCCACAACATTACATGACTCTCCGAAGACAGCTTGTCCTCGAGCTGTCCTATGGTGGTGCCATTCTCCTGGTTATTTTCATGCCATGACATACTATGCCACAATGAGCTCAACCATTGTAGGAGTTAAAATAGCTCTTGGTAACCTGGTTACCACCCTTGTAGGGGTAAACAGGAATAATCCATGTAAGCAATTTTGAGTCGCAACACATTTTGGATGTAGTATGTGCGTTCATACAGCAGAAAAAAACATCTAACACATCTATTACTCTTTTGATGTTCGTAGGATTGAAAACAACATTTGCCAACTGTTAACAGTTGTAGCTAGAAAGGAAATTGTCATACATGGAGAAATGGAGATTCATAATAATACTAAATTGGTGTCATAGTAGTAACAGGTCATGCAGCCTGTTCAGAGTGTGTGATAGGGTATTCATCGGGTATGTCCACAAAAATGTAATGAGCATCCTTGCAAGTGTCAACTTCCTCTTTTAGTGTTGCCGAAATGTTTGATACATAACTTGTCCATCCTACCAAGCCTATATTATATCCAACAAATCGAGAAAGGAATAAAAAGCTCAGCATGGTGCAGAGCATAACCATATATCAAATAAATCTTATGTAAAAGGTAACCTGAATTTCTGAAAAACTGAGCTGGAAATCACCGAACGTCTTTTCCACAGAGTCCATTTCATAGCTGAGAGACGTCCCATGATCAACCCTATGGCAACTCCCAGTCGAGCACAGGCCTCTTGGAGAAACATGGACCTTGCTGGGTGCACTTGATTCAGCAATATCTGAATCGGGCACACAACCATTTTTGTTGTTAATATTGGAGGAGAAAACGTGGTTACGCAGTTTCCAGCTGACAAGGCATAAAGCATCCCGGACATTCATTAACTCGCCAGTGATCTGTAGAGTGAAAAGACAAATCTCAGCAAGTACAAAGTAGTCCAATACTCCAATGCATAGCAGGAGAATGCCCTTAACAGAGAATAGGTCTTAATCATGAACTAAGAAGCCAAATGAAGGTAAAGAACAATAGTAGTCGCCTAACATGACAAGTGGATTATGCCTCAGATTAGTGGACAGAAACAACAGACACCAATCAAGCACATTTGCTAATCGATGCAAATAGAGACAGAATAACAGACTTTCAGAAAAGAGAGTAATCACTATTGGAACACCTTCCGGTTCAAAGCCTACAGCATAGCAGATATCAGAAGGATGATTCGACATAGATCTGTTACTCTGTTCATAACTGAATGTGCTAAGTGAAAACGAGAACCAACATGACCAATATGTATAGTTTTGTAATACTTTTATTACAGGAATAGCTTGCCTGTAGAATTAGCTCAAACTGTGAGCCACAAGCTGGAACATCTGAGTCGTCCAATATCTGA